>NDFZ01004753.1:10521-32655 GCA_002192655.3 Mamestra configurata | reverse complement strand
CCCCCCCCCCTCGTTGGGCGAGGCCTATGTCCAGCAGTGGACGTCATTCGGCTGATATGATGATAATGATCAGTAAGAAGTAGTTTGAAATCTACTGTCCTGGCCTGAGCCTGTCTGCCTGGTATGCGTACGTTCAAAGTACATGCCTACGAACACTTCTCTATCTTACACATTTTGTTAATCAGAAAATAAGTATCGTCTGGGGCTCTGGGATCTTGCTCTAGTTCATGTATCAAAGGCGATCGAGTCTTGCAGCTCGGAGCAGTAGATTTCAGACAGTAGTCTCTATGATAGCAGTAGCTTACGTTAACGTTTGTGAGAGCCAACCGCCAAATCCTAGCTGTCGCGCTAGGTATATCTTGGACAAGCGACGTAACTTCATCATCATCATCTTCCTGCCCTTATCCCATGTTACTTGGGGTCGGTGCAACACGTTTTTTTCTTCCATTCAGTGCTTTCAACTGTCACGCTATCACTAACTCCCTTTTCTTTCATATCACTCCTAATACAATCCATCCATTTTTTCATTGGCATCCCTCTCCCTGTCAATCCATCCACATTTATGTATATTCATAACATTTCATTCATTCATTAAGTACCTATACCTAAAATAAATCTTTGCCTACCTCGACGTGATGACTAAATAGTGATGTCAGTCTATGATAATATAGTGTTTTTCTGTAAGGTAAAGCTTCTAACACCATACAAGTAACGATCATTACTCTGCATGTCAGCAATGATTAGAAAACAAACTACTTATCTGTGATTAATACCTCCATTTTTGGCACACGATTACCCGAAATGGAGGTATTGATTTATTCTAATTTGTTCAGTATTGAAGTCAATATTTTTAACGTAACTATGTCCTAAGTTTAATGTAAAATACTAGTATTCATTTTACATCTGATTAGACTGGTAGCCGACCCCGATATATTTGGGTCAGGCTAGGCAAATGATGTTTCCATAGTTAAAGTGAGGAACTGAATGAACTCATCATTAGAGGTAGCTGAAAAGTGGCGCCAGTAACGGAAAAGTTAAAAAGGGAACCGCTTATCTTGGTATGGTCATGTGAAGAGGAGGGATGAAATGCACGTAACTAAAAGAGTTATGAATATAAATGTAGATGGATGGACAGGGAGAGGGAAGCCAAAGAAAAGATAGATAGATTGTGTTAGAAGTGATATGAAAAAAAAAGGGAGTTAGTGATAGCGTGACGGTTGACAGGACAGAATGGAAGACAAAAACCGCGCTGCGCCGACCCCAAGTAACATGGGATAAGGGCAGGAAGATGATGATGCACTTTTTAACCCGGGAGTATATGTAGCAGCCATATAACACGCCGTATTACATAAAGGCGCGCCGGATTTAGAACGACGCTGGCCTGTAATGTAATGCGGCTACCTCACGTTCAGCCGGATAGTGGTGGTGATACGTTCTATAAAGCGGCGTCCAACGTTAAGCTTTTTTGTTATACAATATGGCTGCGACATTTGTTGCCCTATTATACACCAGCCAATGCAAAATATAACATTTAATGAACGGGCTGGCAGATGTTCAGGCTGATTTTATAATAGGGGAACCGTGTGACAAAAAATAAATGAGTTATTTAATTTTTGAAATTCGAAATTTAAACAACAAGCAATTTCAACATTCTAACCTCGACGATTTTCGGGAGCTAGTTAACTATACTCATACAAACAAACCATTTCTCCCATAGTTACGAGATCACAGTGAGCCTGAAGGGTGCCTCAGCATCCATGGGCACGTTCACGCAGAGCCAGACGTCGTACCTGCCCAAGGAGGTCGCCTGGGGGTACCGCTTCCCTCCCGTCGTGAAGTGAGTGAGCTTCTGATCTTATAAAGAGGTCCTATTGGAGAGATATTGCCTGGAGTACTGACATCACTAAGATCTTAGATCTGTGCACATCACGAGGAAACCTGAATGGTGAAAGTGTGGTTAATACAGGGTGCAACAGATTAAACTCAAAACCTGTGAAGGGGTCATTGTACTCTTCATTATGAACAACTTAATACTGCCCCATACATTTGTAACTGTTGGTACTGTGAACAGTTGATTTTTGTAACTGATGTTTTCATAACTCGTCATAATGTAGGTACTGAACATTTTCGAGCTTTGAAGATTGGTCCCATTGTAAGAGTTATTCATACTCACGAGGTCAATGAAACCTTTTCAAGTTTACGTTAATGAGACAGTTTACTTGAAAACAACAAAGTTATGGGGGTCAAAATCGTTGCAAATCAGCTCTAGTATTTCAAGGAATGCACTCAATTACTTGTCATATAGAGGCTATGCGGTACAGAGAGTAAAGTCCCGCACAACTACACTGAAAAGGGCAGGATCCTCCGAACCAGACGGTTGTTGTTTCTGGTGGGCAACTGCCCGAAACTTGATATTCGGACTGTTGTACCTATGTGTTCAAATCACACGGAAAACTGCTTGCGCGATGCAGAATTTCGTTGTTAGTTCGTCGTAGTTGGCGCTGCGGTTCTTTTTGTTGCCGTACAAATTTCTTTTCTTAGTTTTTCATGTGGCGGCATTGATGCCGCTACAGTCATACTGCATAACCTAGACAAAATTTAATACAGCTTTATCGTGGTAAATTGGTAGTACCCCTAACCGTGTCGACAGAATACGTGAACAATATACGCAAAGAGTTTTCAGGTACGATACACACAAGCAGAGGTACGTGATCGATCACAAGAAGCTGGACGAGCTGGAGCCTGTGGACACGCCCTACTGCTGCGCCAGGGATGTTTATAGAACGTGAGTATGAAGGCATCGCAGCGACACATGAAAACTGATTTCGTGTTTTTCACTGTAGAATCATGAAGACGTAAGCGGCATCGTCCACTGCCACGTAAAGTCAACAAAGTTATTTGGTATGCAGGCAGCTATAGTAGGCGCCAGATAAATGTGGAATAAAGTATATTGACCTTTCCCTAATAACTGTTCATAGGTACCTGAACAATTAAATATGAATCGTTTTTCATTATTAGACAATGTAAAGGATCACGAGAGATGATGATTCGGGACAGCTTTGTGTCATTAATTCCGTTTTTCAAATTAAAAATGTCAATAATTGTAGGTGGGTCAATGACCGTTATTCCACGATTATCTGGCGCCTACTATAACTTGCAACTACTTTTAAACAATATTTTGAGTGCAATGAGTAGACAATTATCGTACACCACACCCGTCAGTATATTGTAAGCTTGAAAAGTTATAATGCACATTTTAGAAATAAATATTGTCAGTGCAGCTGTGGGTAAATTAATATGTTAGCCCGTATATCAAATAGCTTTATTGACAGTACATAAAACCTCAAACTGAACTAGTACATATCTGAAGAGTCCAACGAAGCGGGGTTGGACCGTAGATGTGTCAATCCATTACATACATACCGAATTTCCTCCGTGCCTCGGAAAGCATGTGAAGCCGTTGGTACCAGCTGTCTGACAGTCGTGACGGGTAATAGAAGGCAGACAATCTGACACCAGTCTTGCCAAGGGTTA
Source organism: Mamestra configurata (assembly GCA_002192655.3). NCBI lineage: Eukaryota > Metazoa > Arthropoda > Insecta > Lepidoptera > Noctuidae > Mamestra > Mamestra configurata. Next base: position 29,121 of record NDFZ01004753.1, on the reverse strand, counting down.
TCGTATAACCAATATACTGGGTTTTGAAGACCAGATCGGTAGTCGCTCCTTATAGTCTCATGTCACTAGTACGTAAGGAATTCAGACATAGTAACACGCAGTGGAGACCTGGTGACCTGAAACACAGGCCATTGGCCTAGCTTAGGCACCAGTCCCCATTATATTTTCAGTGTTGTACTACTTGGCAATTAAATATGTAAAAGTTTCCATTAAATATTATGGTGAAAAATAAACGTATTATTTATGTAAAATACTGCTATTCAGGTGCGTTCGGGTAGACTGGAAGCTGACCCGAAGGTAGTTAGGAAAAATCGAAGCAGATTGATCAATTGACTGTCGGGTATGATCATATCATTCCAGACTTTGCCAAGAGGAACAGTTATTCTGCTTTTGACACCGTACAGCCTTTTGTTCCCCAATTGAGAATATTAATAAAATAGTTATTTCTTTGTGATTCCAGTTCCACCCCAGTAAAGATGGAGCCTCCTCCGACGCCCGGTACGCCGAGCAACTTCAGCGAGACAATCTCCGGCTTCCATCTCGAACGATCTTCGTCGTTTAGGAAAAATACTAGTAATAATAAGTCCTGAAATCTGGAAGTATTGATTGATTAAGTAATTTAGAAGAAGATAATATGTTATATTATATCGGAAAGAAATAAAGAGATTATTAAGTTAAGTAACATAGGTTATCTAGGTATAATCTATATAATATAAATCAAATTTAAGTATCTGTTTGTAATATCAGCTTTTTAGTAAATGCCTATGAAAGAAAATGATAAATTATATTTATTTTGTGACTAGTTAAAAAATAACACTTGCACGTCAATCTTTTTTGGTCATTTTAAACTAGATGAGGCCGGTGTTTCCTAGCTGACTACCCTGAGAAGAAACACCGAAACAAACTCAGAGGTCCCTAAAGTCCATACAATCGTACTGGTCAAATCATATGAGAACCATGTAGGTTAATGTCTGAAGTGGTCTTTTGTGGAAAGTACCACACAGATTTGAGTGAGCCTGTCCAGACAGTGCAAGCATTTCTCAGTCGTGTAGCTCAAACTTAAAACTTTAAGGAGCTCAACGATTTGACGAACAATACCAAAGTAAGAACATTTGGGTAGGCCGCGTAAAGAACTCAAACTGCCACACCAACATGAAATGAACCCCTAATATTGCGATCTACATGGTCTTCACATTCACGATACGTTATATGAGGACCATGCAGATCAGTGTCTAAAATGGTTTTTTGAGATGGAATATATCGATACCAGAAATATCAATTAACGTAAGGGACATTTTGGCATTTTCCGTAAATGAACCTTACGATAATTGTCGTAGAGGCAATTTGGCATTTTACGTCAATTGATACTTCTGGTATCGATATAAACCCGTCAAAAAAAAAATATCCGTTTGTCTATATGTATGTTTCAAATTGGCGCAGGACCGATTTTGACGGCACTTTCAGTGGCAGATAGCTGATGTAAGGAGGAGTAGGTAACTAAAGCTACTTTTGTTTAAGAAAAAGCATAACAGTTCGCTGCAAAAATAATGAAACCCCATGAATTTGACACTAGTGCTGTTTTACGAGTTTGACGCGTACAAGGTCACGGGCAACAGCTAGTATTCTATACTATAATATAATGAAGCTGAAGGGTTTGTTTGTTTGAAAACGCTAATTTCTGGAACGACCAATCGTATTTGGAAAAAATATGTTTGTATTACGACAGCTACATTCACGAGGATGGCTTACAGGCTATACTTACGGAACGGGAAACAACGGGATATGCGCGTACGAAGTCGCGGGCAATAGAGGTTTGAGGTGCTTGTAAGTAGTCTCAAAGATCTTATGTAAGAATTGGTAACTGGACTAAAATAAAGTTATTATAAATTACTTTCCATTGGTGAAAATGTATCAGTATTATTGGTAAATCATAGAATTATATTGGATCGAAGTAGTGGATATATATTTTTTTGTAAAATGCCTAGTTTTATTTATTTTTACCTGGAAACCCTTTTCACATCTTATATATTGGACATAGTAAGACGGTAGGGTTACCCTTCTTGTAACACAATTCATTATGTACATTGTCCTATTCAACTAGCATGGCTACAAGGCCCACTAGCGCAAACACTGTATCGCATACACAAATCAATTGCCAAAGTCCTTAAGTAACAGTGTTTAACGCATGTTTATTAACCAAAACAATTAAAAAGCTATCCAGTGGTTTTTTTTTATGGAAATAGTCTGTCACTCTATATTCTGCAATTCATCTGTTTTCGTGTGATTAAACCTGGAAACAAGGAAAAATGAGGGGTCAAGTTTCCAATTTAACGATCACACCATAACAGATAAATTGTAGATCAGAGAGCTGATTAGTCGCCAGTTTATGTCAGTCCACAATTTCTCGGAATGACTTCGAGAGATTATATCAAATTTTGATGCGTAAAAAAGTACTCCAAATGTTCAGTTGACAATTTATCGAGAGTTTACAATATCTGAAGTTATTTTATAATGTTACGGAGTTTGGTATTTTCCAGTGACAGCAACATCATTTGCTTTATTTACTCGAGTTCATTACCTAAATCTCAATTCATAAATTCCAGTCAACGCCCCATAAAGATCTCTAGGCCATAATTAGATCAAAACAACTAGTACAAATATATTTGTTTCTTATCTCAGCCGAAGGTGTGTTTCTTATCTCAAAAGATAACTATTGTACCAACCAGTACTATATCTTTAGCTTTGCACAGAACAAGTGTAAAATATTTAAAATCAAGTCAATATTTTGGTGTAATAAAAAATCAAATTTTAACCTGTTCAAAAGTGCAGTGATATTAATCCTGTGTAAATTTTTTGTGTTGCAAAATGTGAGGTAGTGTGAAAGCAATGGATTTCCAAGAAAAATGATCACAAAATTGGAACACAAATAATACGTGATAACTGCAAATATTACTTACTTATTATTCTTTATCTGACAGGACAATCCTTAGCGATTTTATAAGAAAAGAAAAATGTTACTGCGACGATAAAAATAGTATTAGTGGATTTTTTAAATTTGAATTCGGTCTAAGAGCTGTTCAATAGATGACCAATGCTGTGTGTACCTGAACTGCTAGAAAAGTCCCTCGACAGATTTTCTTCAAGTATCTTAAAGCCATAATAAATTTGAATAACAGTCAAAATGCAGAACCTAGAAGTAACCAACATGATTTTCAACGAAAGTGACTCTCGACTTGGCAGTAGAACCCGAGCCATAGAAAGTGAATCAAGACGAGGTAGTCGAACCAGAGCTCTAGAAAGATCCCTCAGCTACTCCGAAGCCATAGGAAACGGTTCTGGCAGATCGTCTATAGAAATTCCCAGTATCGTTAACACAGATGTTTACGCTAATGAAGAACTGAAGAAACACTATAGAATTTCTCAAACATATGTCGAGGGAAAAGAAATAAGTTTCCCATCAGGAGTCTCTAACGTTGATACAAAGAATCATCTAAGAATTCCTATAGACGAAGTCTCGCAAGATTCTTCTATATACTCCAGTGAAGATGAGCATACAGATCGTGGTCTGGTCATGACTATAGATGTTGGAGACATCAGCACCAGTCCCAAAGATTCTGACGTGACGAAGCCTTTGTCGGAGCGTTCAACTCTACCGATAGCTAGTTCAAGTGTTGATACTAATACAAATCATATTTATGATACCATTGAGACTGCTGAGAGTATTGAGACTCCTGATAGTATGTTTAATGGAAGGGATACTACGTTTGGTCCTTCAGCTCATGCGTATTCTACTCCCTATAGTAGAAGGAAGAAGAGGATTACTCATAGGTAAGTAAGATATTTTAATTTCGATGAGAGAGAAGAGCTAGCTCTTGATTTTGATATTGTTTGATTTTTGGAAGGCGATGGATGAAATCTAGGATGGAATGAGTGGACATAATAAAGTGGTTTGGAAGTAACGTATTTTTTTAATCTCACCATTTTCAGCGATTGAGGAAAAAGAGTAGTAGTATTATATTCTTCAAATAGCATAAGATACAACTTCGGTTATCGTAGTTTGGAGGACTATCCACAACAATTTCATGCACTATATTATAACGCAGATTCTAGGTCTAGGATTCATAGACCAATGCTATCAAGTCTGTTGATAAGTCTGCAATTCATATTATGTTTGAATTGTGTTTACTGTGTTTATCGGGGCTTTGAAAGCTTTCTTTATGTAGAGAACCTCTGGATAGATTTGACAGAGAACGAAAAACTCTATTTTGATAGTCCGTGATTTAAAAAAGTCATTATTCAAATTAGGCTGAGTGCCATCACTTTTTGAACGTCAAAGTTCTACATAAAGACAGTCCCCCAAAAAAACGTCCGCCCGTCACCACTTCTTAGTGTTTTAGCTGGGAAGAAGAAGTAGTAGTACCAGCCTGTAACTGCCCCGCAGGGCAAAGGCAATTCGTACATTATACCATACTCGCTCAAACCAATTCCTCCACTACCCCCAAAAAGTAAAACAAACTAACACAATCCTAGTCAATGTCCTTCGATATCGATGATGTTATCGAAAAAAGCGGCCATAAGATATTGTCAGCCCTGAATCATATCGATGTTAAGGTGAACCATGAATTTAGATAAGATAGCACCTACTCGTATTCCTAAGATTAACGAAAAGTATTGGAAAAAAATTGGTAATGATTGAATCATCTGTTTACGTTGTCCTATCGGTTGATAACCGTGCAATATTGAACATGGGCCTCCTATTTCTTAGTATAACAACCGATTAAATAAAGCGAGGATAAAAGAAGAGCTCTTTTACTCGTAAATAATCATTCCAAATAGCAGATGGATTGGTGACGGAGAAGCCACGAAAACCAATATACTTATATTAACATACATCCAGCACAGCCTAGACAGTCAGCCCAGCACCTTACAACTGGGATAATATTAAAATTGTAAATTTGGAAGAAAGGGCTGTGTGTGTATTCTTGTACTGCTTGTTTTGCCTGGCTGCATTGAGGAAGAAAAAAATCAGACATGACAAAGCCTATGCACGTTATCTATAAAGCCATATCAGTTTTTTCTGCTAAACACAGACGAATAACCCTTTTTTCAGACAAAGGCACGGAAGACCGAATCGTTCCCGACGAGTGGTGCTCAAGAATGGAGAAGAGAATGTCCCAGTCAGAAGCAATATATCAGCCAAGTCTATCAAGTATATGAGGGATATTGTTACTACTGTCGTAAGTTTAAAAATCCGACTTAGTGCCCCTCTCAAAAACGCTGGATCTCTTCAACACGAAATAGCAGGACCTATGACTTTTCTTAAGGAAATCTAAACAAATGAACAGGTCACTCAAAACTATGTTTAAAGTCTTTGTAAAACTGGTAAAGTTCGAAAAAAAAAATTGGATCTTTTATTGGCTTTCAAGGCCAACTTTATTTTTATTGTCAACAATTCCTGATTAGCTTTTGATGCTTTTCATCCATGATTAAAACCCTTTTAAATAAAAGGTTTGGTTCTAAACGAACGAATGAAGAAGCATTTCAAAATTCCATTCATATTTCTAAATAACTGGCTAATATCAGATAATTGCCGTAACAAATTAAACAGGTTTTCCGTGCTGATTCAGAAATGGAGAAAATAATATTTGTGTTTTTGAAACTACATCTCTTTTCAGATCAACAGCAAATGGCGTTTCATCCTATTGATGATGGTGGCCGCCCACTTCATCTTCTGGCTCGTGTTCGCGGCGATCTGGTATGCTGTCTCCTCTTCATACGCGGATGATATAGGCGACGGGAAGGAGCACTGCGTCACTGGCACCACGTCCTTTGCTGGACTGCTCATGATGTCGGTTGAGACTCAGGTATGTACTGTCTGTTTCTTGCTTTGGTACGCCTCCTCCTCTTACCAGGACTTGACACGGGAAGGAGCATTTTGTCTCTGGGACTACGTGCTTCATAGGACTGCTCATGATATCGGTTGTAAACCAGGTATGTACTATCTCTGTCTGACGTCTAAAACTATAACGTCTCCTCCTGCTACCAGGTTGACATAGGCGACGGGAAGGAGCATTTTGTCTCTGGGACTACGTGCTTCATAGGACTGCTCATGATATCGGTTGTAAACCAGGTATGTACTATCTCTGTCTGACGTCTAAAACTATAACGTCTCCTCCTGCTACCAGGTTGACATAGGCGACGGGAAGGAGCACTGCGTCACTAAGACCACGTCCTTCGCTGGACTGATGGTGACGTAGGTTGAGACGCAGGTATGTGTTGTCTCTGTCTGCTAAACTATGCCGTCTCCTCCTGCTACCAGGGCGACATAGGCGACGGGAAGGAGCACTGCGTTACTGAGACCACGTCCTTCGCTGGACTGCTGGTGATGTCGGTTGAGACGCAAGTATGTGTTCTGTCTGCTAAACTATGCCGTCTCCTCCTGCTACCAGGGCGACATAGGCGACGGGAAGGAGCACTGCGTCACTGCACTGGGACCTTGGAAAATCATGTGTATGTTTGGGCTTAAACTACTGGAATTCATTCATTCTTTAAAAGGTTAGGTCTTAACAATATCAACCAAAAACGATATGGGCACTTGCCTATTGCTCAGTTCGTACGAATAAATACTATGTACTTGTACATAAGCTTTAAACAAGATTGTTATTATTATTTATTAACAGATGAAGTTGTTTATTTTCAGATGACTATCGGATACGGCACCCGATTTCCGAACGAGGAATGTCCTGAAGCCATCATTATCATGGTTTTAGAGGTAAGATTTTTTTTTTTCAAGCATAGCGACGTACTGGCCTCCTCCTATCCATCCTCTTAAACAGGTTCCATAGCAGATAGATCAGGAATTTCAGTAAGCTACACTACAACAAGCAAACAGTTCTTATGATGTAGATGTTGGTGTACAAAATGATGGTGACAATATTTGCATTGTCGTCATTTTGTACACCAACTAAGGAAGATTCTGAACTCCTTCAAATAATTTCATTTTCTTTTTCAGATAGTAGCTGGTACGGCTCTCTCGGGTGGCCTCTCCAGTTTGCTGTTCACGAAGCTCATCAGACCAAATCGGCATGTCAACTCTGTTGGGTTCAGTAGGAAAGCTGCGGTAAGCATTGTTGTAATAAGTATTCTCAAAAGTAGTTTGCTCATCGTTTATAATTTCATATTATGCATTTAGTAAAAAAGCTATTATTTTGATATTACAAACAAACACTTCAAACATATTTATTTGTATGTAGCGGCATCAAAAAATTAAATTAAATCCACATGAAAAAACTAAGAAGCAAAATTTTTACGGCATCAAAAAGAACCGCAATGCCATCTATCCTGTCAGCGACGAACTACCAACGAAATCCTGCATCGCGCAAGCAAAGTTCTCCGTGCGATTAGAACATCTAGACCATTTCAAATAGCAACAATCGGGCAGTTGCCCACCAGTCACAACAACCGTCTGGTCGGAGGATCCTCCCATTTAAGTGGAAGTGTGCGGGACTTTACTCTCTGTACCGCATACCTCCATATATATGCATATGAACAGGCGTACAAAATAGAAATATCTCCGTTTCCAGGTCTGTCGCCGCGATGGTGAACTTTGTCTGCAGTTCAGGGTGTGGGATCTGATGAACGTGCACCTGATTGGGAGCACCATCACTGCTTATATGCTTAAGCCTATTAGGTAGGTGTGGTATTTGTATTTTATTAAAATAGCTAATAAAAATTTACCTTTTAAAAATTTGCCTGTAAAAAGACCACGACTGCACTAACTAAACAATTTTTATGAAGATTAGAAACGCTCTCAAAACAATACTGTTTTTTTTTATTACTGTTGATAAGCACTCGTTTGACTACTATCTCACCTATTGGTAAGGGATGATGTGGTCGAAGATGGAGCACGCTTGCCTAGAAGTAACCTACTCACTCCTGACTTAAAGACTTCCAGGTTGCAGGTCTATCAGGACACACAGACTCCGGCAGGGAATTCCGCTCCTTTGCTGATTCAATTATTACAATTAACGATATCCCATCTTGCTAAGGCTCGTTTGCGCAAATCAGAGTTATCTTCAAACAAATATTCCATACATAATGACACCGGGTTAAAACTAACTCCGAGTAAAAAAATATATCTGTGCATGAGGGCTTAACAGTACAAAAGTGAAATTCTGGATGTTTGTTCACCTCAAAAGCTGTTCGGATTTTGACGAGACTTTTAACATGGGTAGATTATGACCTGGATTAACAGAGAGAATTTTTTATCAGCAATTCTAACTTTCCCTTGGAATAATTTCCGACAACGAAAGTTAGTAGTGTTATAGGCAGTATTCTCATTTTTCGATGTTCCAGGACCTTAGAAGGCGAGCTGGTCCACAACTACATGCAGCAGCTCGAGCTGAAGGAATCCCGCGCGTTCCTGCTGTGGCCCATCACCGTGGTGCACGTCATCAACTCCGAGAGCCCTCTGTTTGACTTCTCGGCGCAGGATATGATGGATTATAGGTATTGTTGATCTTTCAGTATTTTTTCTTGCAAATTGTTCTATATGTACGAAGAGGTAAAACCCTCCGCTTATCTTAAGAACTTCTCGCTTTTCTTCAGGACACCCAAATTTTTTTTTAATGATGGGAAATCATCAAATGACTTCTTCCGCTCTGGGTAGAGCAGAAGGGCATATCAGACTCTTACTGACTAAAACCCATCCGTGTTCTTTCTAAATCCCTTTGCGTTCCAGGGCCGCGGTGACTCTTTCGAACAAATTCCGCAACCTTGGCAGGCTCTGGCCCTGGCGGGCCCCGTCATGACTCCCGTACGCGCTATGTTTTTGGTATACTTTCACTGTGCTCACAGCTAAGAACTGTCGACCACATCATCGCTTTCGATCAAATGAGATTGAGGTCAAATAATTAACTATTTTTTTTTAATTAGATAATATTTTGAATTTAGATAATATTTTAAAATTAGATAATATTTTAAAATTAGAAATATTTTAAAATAAGGTAATATTTTAAAATTAGATAATAAGTATTTTAAAATTAGATAATTAAAAAAAAAAAAAAACTAGATAATAATCTATCGTCATCGGAAGACTCGAAGCTAGAGATCACGAACCATTTTACCAATATCTAGTGGAAGCAGTAGGTATCTATGTGTTAAGGTCATCAGTGCTCCTTTGTGAGACACTATTACTTGTCAACGAAATCGAAATCTGGATGGCGTTGATAAGTTATAGTAAAATCCCTTAACTTTATTTTCTTTTAATCCTAAATTTGATGCGTGGTGTTATGAAAAGTCGTCAGTCTTTGTGGCAGACTACGACAAAGGTATTATATTTTGTAGGTGCTCCTAAATAAACTCTTTTTCTTTCTTCTTTTCTTTTCTCCAGGCACCGACATGGTATACAGGCATGTGACCACGGTCTTACCTGACCTGAACCATTATTGTATTTCTGTCTAAAATATTTCATTTTTAGACTTCTTTACAGATCTTAGATATTTTTTTAACTTACTTTTTTTGCTAATGGTGTCAAATTAATGTACTCTTTAAATTTTCCAGATTCGAGATCGTGGTCTGCCTGACGGGTGCGTCAAAGAACATGGGCACCACCACGCAAAGCCGCACTTCCTACCTGTCCAAGGAGATCATCTGGGGGTACAGGTTCAAGAATGTCGTTCAGTGAGTATTGACTGAGCAGTAGATTGAGTATTAAACTCATTTAATGCAGCGACCAAAATATGAAAATGTATGTAAGTGACATTTCGCAGGCTTATATCAGTCCCATACATTAGGACATTAGGGAGGTAAATATCACTTTGTCTAGATCTCAAAGAGAAGAGTTCCAGTAAAGCCAAATCAGCGGTCTATTTCAACTATCTGCAGTGCAACAGTTCCGGGGGGGCTACTCTCTAAACCCGAAGTCCGTAGTTTCGGGCTTAGTTGCGGGCGTATTCTACTCCGTATCACCTAACCACTAAGAATTCATTCATTCTTAGTTCGGGTTCGGAACTAATCGTAAGTCCGTAGGTGATACGGAGTAGAATACGGCGTATTCTAATCCGTATCACCTAACCACTGAGAATTCATTCATTCTTAGTTCGGGTTCGGAACTAATCGTAAGTCCGTAGGTGATACGGAGTAGAATACGGCGTATTCTAATCCGTATCACCTAACCACTGAGAATTCATTCATTCTTAGTTCGGGTTCGGAACTAATCGTAAGTCCGTAGGTGATACGGAGTAGAATACGGCGTATTCTAATCCGTATCACCTAACCACTGAGAATTCATTCATTCTTAGTTCGGGTTCGGAACTAATCGTAAGTCCGTAGGTGATACGGAGTAGAATACGGCGTATTCTAATCCGTATCACCTAACCACTGAGAATTCATTCATTCTTAGTTCGGGTTCGGAACTAATCGTAAGTCCGTAGGTGATACGGAGTAGAATACGGCGTATTCTAATCCGTATCACCTAACCACTGAGAATTCATTCATTCTTAGTTCGGGTTTGGAACTAATCGTAAGTCCGTAGGTGATACGGAGTAGAATACGGCGTATTCTAATCCGTATCACCTAACCACTGAGAATTCATTCATTCTTAATACGGGTTTGGAACTAATCGTAAGTCTGTAGGTGACACGGAGTAGAATACGCCCGCAACTAAGCCTGAAACTACGGACTTCGGGTTTAGAGTGTAGCCCCCCAGGAACTGTTATGCACTGCAGATACTTGAAATAGACCGCTGATTTGGCTTTACTGGGACTCTTCTCTTTGAGATGTAGGCAGTGTAATTTTACTAGCGATAATTTATCATCTAGTCCTAATGTATGGGACTGATATAATCCTGCGAATTGTCACTAACATACATTGTCATATTTTAGTAAATGTTAGAAGAATTCCCAGAGATCGCAAAATACGACTTGGACGTGGAGTGGCGGACACCAGCTCGACTTACATACATGTGTATGTAAAAGACGGTCACTTTATTTAAGACCAAATGTCGTCTAAATAATAACAGCCGCACGGGTCGATCTTCAAGGTTAAACAACACTTGCCGAGGTAGGTCTGTGGAGGGTGACCATCTTAACATACCGAGACTCCTCCGTGCCTCGGAAAGCACGTTAAGCCGTTGGTCCCGGCTGTCATTTGTAGATCTTTAGGAGTAGTTACGGATAGTCAGAAGCCAGAAAATCTGACATCAGTCTTGCCTAAGAGTACCGTGTTACCCAGTTAATGGGTTGTGGAGGTCTGGTAGGCAGGCGCTCCACGTAAAATACTGGTATTCAGCTGAATCCTTTTTGACTGGAAGCTGATATTATAATGCTCGTAAGATTGAAAACTCTTTCTTCTCGATATGACACTGATTTATTGGAAACTATCGCATTTGGATGCGATTTATTATAGGTATTAGAAATGATCTGTTCACAATATATAGAGAGTTTAGTTTGTACATTTTTGTTTTTTTAACACGCTTTTATTAGCTTCACCTGTATGTATGTATGTAACCGACCCTTTTGAGCTCGATTTTGCCCTACTTTGAACGATCAGATTTAGTTCAAACTTTGCACACCTGTCAAGGATCGATGACAATGCAAGAATTCAATTAAAATATCCGATTATCCTAATTAGATTCGCCAGGATTAATTAATTAAAATTAAAAATATTCTAACAAAGCAAAACATTATCCATAAATACACACTTTTTTATTGTTCACAAAAACACACATATTCTATTTAAGTATCCTTTGAAAAAAAAAAAAATAGTTTAAAAAAACTAAAAAAACAAGCTTTTATAGAAAAATCCAACTAAAAAACAGAAAATAAAATTTAATAAATTTGATTAAGAATAATGTAAAAAAGAAATGAATGTACATTATTGTAAAAAAGCGTGGGGTGCACAGTGTCAATAGTTATAAACATTTTATTGACAATAATCATCACTTTGATAATATCTTCACTTTAAATGCACCCCACGCTTTTTAACAATAATGTACATTCATTTCTTTTTTACATTATTCTTAATCAAATTTATTAAATTTTATTTTCTGTTTTTTAGTTGGATTTTTCTATAAAAGCTTGTTTTTTTAGTTTTTTTAAACTATTTTTTATTTTTTTTTGTTATGGTTTTGATCTTGACTCTAGTCTAGGTCATAGATGACAGAGACAAAGTCGACGATGGAGCGAGCTTACCCAGAAGAAGCCTGTTTACTCTTACTCTCAAGATTTATTACAATCTTTACAATTATCCGCTGATAAATCCATTTTTAGAGGTGTTTTACCTCATGTGGCATTTGAAATACAGCCTAAATTCAAATTAAAAGGATTAAACATGTAGGTCCCATTAACGAGTCACACTTTTTGTCACAACACGTATTTTTGTCAAATGAGTCATTTATTTCAATGTGACGCAACTTTTTGCAGTTTCGCAATTAATCATTCATTCAATCGTATATGAGTAATGCTATTGATATTGTCATTTTTTGCGTTCTGCAGCAACTTTGTAAGACAAGCAAGGTGACATTTAGTCAGCTGGTTTTAGTTACCGGATGGAATTCTTTGATACTAGTCCAAGATCCTTAAGCAGGGTTGCGGAATTTGTTCGAAAGAGTCACCGTGGCCCCGGAACACAAAGGGCTTTAGAAGGAACACGGATGGGTTTTAGTCAGTAAGAGACAGACACGCCCTTCCGCTCCATACAGAGCGGAAGAAGTCATTTGATGATTTCCCATCCTTAAAAAATAAAATAAAAAAAGATCCTTAAGCCTCTAGACGTGCCGTTTCTTGTCTCCGTAACAAAAACTGTAGGATAGAGTACGAATAGTGTTAGTATGTTCTTTGAACGTACGCATACCTGCTAGCTTGGGCCGACGGCCCACACATTTTGTTACTGAGAAAATAAATAACGTCAAAGGGTTCTGGCATCTTGCTCTATTGGTACGTTTTAACTAATGAGTAAGGTAATGTATGATTTGTAGCGGCATCAATGCCGCCACATGAAAAACTAAGAAGCGAAATTTGTACGGGAAAAAGAACCGGAACGCCATCTACGACGAACTAACAACGAAATCCTGCATTGCACAAGCAAAGTTCTCCGTGCAATTTGAACATATACAACAGTCCGAATATCAACTATCGGGCAGTTGCCCACCAGACACAACAACCGTCTGGTTGGAGAATCCTCCCTTTTCAGTGGAGGTATGCGGGACTTTACTCTCTGTTCCCCATACCTCTATAGATAAAGCCTTTTCGTCAAACGCCTCGTCTTAAATGGAGATATACTTCTCCTTTATTAGGTGATGTTGTTCGGAGATGCATTTCCAACAACAGCCTAGTCTTAGATTATATGTTTACTAACATGGGAATAAGTTATCTTTTTGTTTACTAACCCATATGGATGTTGCTTACCTGAATTAAAGATTATTTTATTAATTTTGAATCATTGCCCTGTCATTAATATGACAATTATTATGACATGGCCGTAAAGGATTATCAGAAGCTAGAATATTTGACACCAGTCTGACCAAAGGGTACTGTGTTACCCAGTTACTGTGTTGTGGCGGAGCACAACTTCGGACTACCCGCAAAGACACAGACAAACATTTACCCTAAAATATATAATTCTTTCGTTACTGACTGACTGACAGACAACGCACAGCCGAAACTACCGGTCGTAGAAAGCTGAAATTTGGCATGTAGGTTCCTTGGGGAGTGCACTAAGAGAGAATCTCGAAATATTTACGAAAAACGAAGGCGCGGGCAAATGCTAGTCATACCTAATTATGATTGCGTACAAGAATGACGTATGTATGATGATGAATTACCTACCTACTAATTACTTTTAATGTTACAAAATGCAAGCTTGATTTTTTTCCCCTTGAAAGCAATTTCTCGTTCAACAAATATGAGGAAACATACTGATTGGTATTATTTGCATGTTTCATCATTTTACATTAATGAGGTAGGTTTCCGCAGTGCATTTCTGCATGTAAAGCACATAATATTATGTATTCAAAAATAAATAAAAATGACGCATAGGTACCATAAACAAGTGCGAGTCGGACTCGAGCACAAAGGGTTCCGTACCATCATCACACTATCACACTAATATTATAAAGGCGAAAGTTTGTGAGTGTGTGTATATGTTTGTTACTTCTTCACGCGCAAACGGCTGGACTGATTTAGGTGAAATTTAGTATAGATATTGTTTGAGTCCCGGGAAAGGACATAGGATAGTTTTTATCCCGGGAGTATGTTCCCTTGGAATCATTTTCGTCAATCACGCGGGCAGTGCCGCGAGCAGCAACTAGTCATCTATAAAACGAGCAAAAAAATCACGTTTGTTGTATGGGAGCCCCCTTAAATATTTGTTTTATTCAGATTTTTTTTATTTGTTGTTATAGCGGCAACAGAAATACATCATCTGTGAAAATTTCAACTGTCTAACTATCACGGTTACTCACAGCCTGGTGACAGACGGACAGACAGACTGACAGCGGAGTCTTAGTAATAGGGTCCCGTTTTACCCTTTGGGTACGGAACCCTAAAAAGAAACAAAATAAGTATTTTGTACAGAAATACAAACAAAATAGTTATTTTTAAAATTAACACGTTGCCCCACACTAGGAATTTCTCCTGTGTCGTGGGTGCGTTTACAAACATATAAACTCACATACACAAACAGTCAGACCCGGAACAACTATCTGTAGGTCATACAAATATTTGTTCCGTGCGGGGATCGAACCCGCGACACGCAGCGCAGCAGTCAATCGCTCAACCACTGCACCAACCGTGTCGTCAATGAATAAGAATAGAATAGAAGAGAATAGAATAGAAGAGAATAGAATAGAATATATATTAGTATGGATAGATAGATAGATCCAACAAAGGATACACAGTTATAGATAGCATTGTCACAATGATATAAATGGTAAATTTAATTGAAACTATTGTTTACATTGTGAAAAGCACCGTGGAGAGTGTCCATAAATGATTGCTCATCTATGGCCACAAAACTCCCGATGCGATTTGGTCGGACCATATCAGTATGCTACGACATCATGATTTTAATAAAAATTCTGATTCTTCTTCCACAGCTACAGCAAAAGAGAAGAAGCCTACAAGATCGACACAGCCAATCTAAACACAGTGGAACAAGTCGAAACTCCCCTCTGCAGTGCAAGCTACCTCAAGGACTTCGAAGAGGATCTCAAGGCTTCCACCAACCTCCTCTTCACTCCGAACATGTCTGTCTCTCCTACGGACCTCTCTATTCCTGAAGACTGTTCTACTCTTTCTAGGCCAGAAGACTCTCTTCCTTCTTCTCCGTCGTTGAATAGGACAGCGGGGACACAGAGGAGTTTTGGATGGAATTTTAAGAGGTTCAGACCGGAGAAGTATGTGGGGACTTTTGAGAAGAAAGAGTAGGGAAGAATGGGTTGTATTTTTAACAGACTTCAAAAAAGGATGTTCAAAAAAAGATAAAACAATTTAAAAAAAAACACCGTCTTCCGAATTAAAGTAATTTTGCTGCTTTGTAGAGTTTGTTGTGTTTTTATTTGGAAGTCGATTGTATTTTTTTATATATATTTTTTTGTAACAATGGTCACATCTAACTTCGAGGTATAAAGGATTGCAATAATGTATTGCATCACGTATGATAAGAAGGAGATTTTTATTGTTAAAGACTTATTAATCATATTTTATTGCTTACACAATTATAAAGTGGTGATACCTGTACTATTTTTTTTAAGAATTAGCATAGTTAGGCATTTTTTGGTCTTGTTTTGTTCCGGTTCATAGAGAATTTTATAATCTTGTCATCAGTTCAATTTGCATTATTTTGTCAAAGTCAAAGTCAAAACGTTTATTTCAATTAGGCCATTAAACGACACTATTGAACGTCATCATTTACAGTTCAGTAAAATAATAATATTACATTAATAAAGTGACTCTACTGTCCATTCGGAAAGGTGGATTCTTATGGAGAAGAACGGACAGGAAACTCCATAGTTACTCTTTTCAAATAATGGTTTTACAAAAACTGGTATGGAAAAAATTATGTAATATTATGTGAGGACGATGCACCCAGAGTAAGGGTTGCCTTGAGAATTATAAGGCATAATAAATGGGTACAAACATAACATTCTTAGATGTAGTATTGTAGAAGAAGTTTTGCTCAATTTTATAAATATATAGCTACAGTTAGAAGCGATACAAGTAAACCAATAACTTTATTTCTAGTCTTGTTTTAGCTTATTTAATTTAGTTTTAAACATAATTGCACTTAATATTCAATTTGTTTGGCTACGAAAACTGCGTTAAAACTAAATTCATATGCAATAGGTACTTATTTTTGTTCTAATTAATGTAACTTAATAATTTACTATTGTTACCACAACGAATTGTTTATTTAAATAAATAAATCATACTTTAAAGCATTTTGGGTTATTTCATTTCTTGAAATTGACGCCATCAATTGACTAAATTAACGTATTAAAGTCAAAGTCAAAACGTTATTTCAATTAGGCCATCAAACGGCACTTTTGAACGTCATCATTTATAGTTAATTTTTTTTTTTCTATATTTAAGACCTGCGATCAGTCGCCTAGACTATAATCAGGTGTGTTGCAAGAGGTTGGAGTTTGGAGAGGTAGAGCCACTGCTCCATCTCCCCTTAGTAAGGCAGCACATCGGCTCTCTTGAGTCTTCGAATTGGATTTGGTTGCAGGAGCATACTGGATAACGGTTTTGGGTGAATTGTCAAGCGGTCCTTGTAGTTGGCTGAGTATCGTTTTGCTTCGTCCAAAATGGTTGGGATTTCCAGATACTCATGAATTTCCGAGGTGAGAGCATACCAGGGCGCCGAGGATTTACAGTTAAAATAATAATATAAATATAATAAAGTGACTCTATTGTCCATTCGCATAAGAAGATTCTTATCGAGAAGAATGAACAAGAAACTCCATATTTAAATAAATGTTTTACAATATTCCTTATACAAAAAATAATCCATACTAATATTATAAATGCGAAATTGTGTCGTCTGTCATGTATGTTACCGCTTCACGCATAAACCGCAGAACAGATTTAGATGAAATTTGGCATGGAGATAGTTTGAGTCCTAGAAAAGGACATAAGATAGTTTTTTATTCAAGAAATCATCTGGGTGAGAAGGAGGGTCGAAGTTTGTATGGGAGTTCGTTATTATTGATGATAAAACCGTAAACCTTTGTATTTAGGCATTTGATAAAAAATAAATAAACAAGTTTAAGCGTTTTTGAAAAATAAAATGGCTGCCCAAATGGATGATTCCACGCGGACGAAGTCGCCGGCGAAAGTTTAATATAATGTGAGGACGATGCACCTAGAGTCTAAAAAAAAATATTACTTATACTGTGATGACTGGCCTGTTGGTCGAGTGGTTAGTGACACTGACTGTTAAACCGGAGGTCGTGGGTTCGATTCCCACCCAGGACAAATCTTTCTGTGATGAGCATGATTATTTGTTATGTGTCTGGGTGTAATTTATCTATAATATGTATGTGTTTAGAAATATATAAGTATGTTTATCAGTTGACAGAGAGACAGAGACTGTATACTACTTATATTACCTACGTCAAAGCGAAATTCCTTATTCAAGCTCGAAATAAAACAAAAGAAAACGTAAGGACCTACTTTCCTTTCAAACAAAAGAGACAAAGGAAGTCCGATTCGCCATACCATTCCTGGCTTTCTTAAAAAACACCCTGTACGTAAACAAACGAACGAAAACACCGTTACATGCGTGCTTAATATAATATTTACATAAAAACAACATCTGTATCATTGAGGTCATTCACCCGGCGATTGCGTCGATTTTTTCACACGTATTTTGTTGTTTTATGTCAAATTATTTATGCGTACATCTTTGATATTATCTCCATATGGAGATTTGATGGGAAGAAAGTGCGTGGGTGATCTAGATTCGATTGCTGTTTTTACCCAACTATGACTTGGATACAAGGTGTTTCACGTGTAAGTATGTGCCTAGGCATGTTTATCTTGGATTCATTTCCCAGGATTCTCAATGCGGTTGAGTTTTCAACCGACTTCCAAAAGAAGGAGGTTATCAATTCGACTGTATGTTTTTTATCAATTTGGATTTTTGGAGTGAAAAGCTTCGTACTTCGTTGAGCACTTTTTGAATGAACAAAAATCATGGAACTCGCGTCATCGTCACCGAACGCTTTCCATGAGCTATATATAGGTATACTGTGTATCTACAGGAGAAGACGCCCCGGGCGCCGGGAGTCGCAGGGCGATCCCCGGCCACCGTAGGCGCGGGCCTGCAGACGGCGAGCATTGGGTGGCTCGCCGTCCGATCACCACCAGGCCCGGGTCGATGGCGCGTTGTGTTTCACGCGCGCCTCAAAGAGATGTCAGCATAAAAGTTGGGGCCCGCCAGGGCCGAAGCCTGCCAGGGTTGCGGAATTTGTTCGAAAGAGTCACCGCGGCCCTGGAACGCAAAGGGCTTTAGAAGGAACACGGATGGGTTTTAGTCAGTAAGAGTCTGACACGCCCTTCCGCTCCACCCAGAGCGGAAGAAGTCATTTGATGATTT
>NDFZ01004752.1:114924-152637 GCA_002192655.3 Mamestra configurata | reverse complement strand
TCTAACTCTTATTTTACTAATAATATATTTAATACTATTCCAACCAAATATCACAACAGTATCAAATGATTCTGGGGTGGGCATCAGACGATTCTGGGGTGGGCACGGCCCACCCGGCACTCCCCCCTCCACAGATGATCCTCCCCCCCCCTGAATAATTATGAGTTGCGCCTTGCTCTGGTGACGGCAGTCGTGACTAGTAAGCCATTTTTCGGGAGATGGGGGTTCCATTTGTGCTGCAGGTTTAATTTTTTCAGGAATTTTTAACAAAATCTTGAAAACTTTTACACCCCACCTCGGGTAGGTTTCATTGCATCACCCGTTTAGTGTGAACCCTGACCGTGACAAAAAGTCAAAGAAAGAACGAGTGTCACCCTTAAATGCAGAAAACGTCAAGAACTAAAAAAATATTTGCACCCCATCTCGGAAGGGTTTTATTTTCTTTTGATCATTCATGCTTAAATATAAGTCTTTTGTTGATTTATTCAGAAAAGCTCTAGAAGTTAGAGAGTGCAGAATGCAAGGGCGAGGGAAGCGTCCTCAAAACTGTTTCCCGAGGCGGACCCTCCCGCCCCCTAGCTACGCTACTGCGTGTGGCCGTACAGGGGATGTTGGAAATCGGTTTCCTGGTCCTTTTTATATTGCGCGCTTGCGACATCTCTTCGTACGGCAGATGGTGCGATGACTGCAAGCGGCAAGAGTTTGTTTAGTGGAGTCAATTTTAAGCAGCCCGATATTATACGACACGTTTGATTTAGAGCAATGTCTTCTTGCCGAGCATGGGCGGATCGCTGCTACACTGGTCGAGCAAACTTTTTTATTTTTTGTGAGTGGCGTCTCGCAGTTCAACCTATAAGGTTGTCGACTGCTTAACCGGGCTTGCCTGTGGTGACTTTAATATAATATTAAAGCCTCCAGCCAGGGCTTATAAAAAACTTACAAACTAAGCGACTACACGCTAAGGGCACCCTGTGGGATACGGGCCTCGGCTTAGGGCGTCGCTGGGGGGAGGACAGCTAGAGACGGGCTGGATCGAACCAGGCGAGCAAACTCGCCAGTGCAAACCATAAATACCTTGAAGGTCTCTTTGCACACTAGCAGTTTTTGGCAACGTCGTGTCGCGTGATTTTATCGAATAAAGTTTAGCGGCTGTTTTAATTATTTGTAAATTGATTCCTAGTTGATATTGTAATGTAGATTGGTGGAAAACACAGGAAATTAAGGACGCAAAACAAGGCAATATGGTCAAAAGACTATAGCCTTATCTTCGGGGTAAGCTTAAAAAAACAAAATAAAATCAATGGCAGTGTGGACAAATGAGACAAAGAAGAAGACAGTCGAAATTTACAATACCAACAGTCGATGGAGCCATAAAATAAAATAAAATTGAATTGAAATATAACAGTTCTGTATTTTGGTGCTCAGTATTTAGTATCCTCATCAAATTTTGTTCTGACGAGTCATATTATATTGTATAGTAATATCCCAAAATGACAACGGAAAAGGAAAAGCACTCGGTAAAATTTAGTCACAGTGAAATGTTTAGATTTCTTCGCATTATGGAGAAAAAAGGCCGAGTTATAATAGCAGATGCTGTTTCGCACGATGTGCAATCAAATCGTTTGAAAGAAGACGCATGGACAGAGGTAATGGATGCCTTTAATGCATCACGGGATACTGGCAGTGTCTTAAGGTAAATATTTATTATTCAATACGAAAAGCTAGCAATTGTAAAGCCGAAATTTCTTATTTTACTCTTCTTCCAGAAGCAAGAATTGTCTCAAAAATTTATGGCTGAAAATAAAAACAGAAGTGATGAAATCCCACATTCAAAAAAATGGATCAGGCAAAGGACCATCAAAAGATATGGTTGATCCTATCCTTGAATTTATAGCAAATTTAAGTGTTTTTGGAAGTTCGGCTGATGAATCACCTAATGCGGGAATAGAGCCTAATGATGGTAACGCAGTAGTTAGTAAGTAAATCATTATTATCGCTGAACCACGTAACTGCATCACCATTTATCACAATTTTTAATTCTATAGAACTAACATGCTTGCAAGTATCTCTGAACCCAATTTCCTAAGTACTACCACCTAAATTAAAAGATATAATATTGAAAAGCCCTACATACAACAACTAAGTTCTACCACACAGTTTCAGCTCACAGCAAATTTTTTTTTATACAGATAAGTACATACTTTTCAACACTTATTTCATTGCTTTATCTTTTATTTTATTTAGTTGTTTTATATATTTGCCATCAGTCTTGACTTTAATCAGATGAGTTCTCAAGTCAATTTCTTGTAGAGTGATTCCTCCAGTGAGGAAAAATTACACTTTTTTGCAATATAGCTACCACCTGTTGTGCAACTTTATTTAGCCCGGTCAATTTAGACATTCAAAGGTGCATAAAGTCCCAACAAGCTGAAAATCAGTAAAATTGTTCAGAACATAATTATAAATAAAATTTAAAAGTTCCCCACCATTCCCTTGTATGTAAAATTTTTTATTCGAGGTCAAAAAACATGTTGGACTGTTTTGTTCTCTGGCATGCACAAATTGTCAAGGCCGGTTGTGCTCTAATGTTGAATCACCAACAGTGGAGGATTCGTTTGATTCCAACGAAGTGTCATGCGATACAGCGCTATTGACGCAATTTAATTGCATCCAAAATGAAAATGAAGAAGAAGAAGAACAAGAATTTGAAAGTTATGAATCAGGCGAATGAACTTCACCACTTTATTTAATTTACTTCGCTTTTATCTTTTCCAATCTTTGAAAATTTCCGTTATTTTGCAATAGTTTCAAATTAAACAGGATCACAACTGACCCGTGGAGTAGGCCTACTGAGAACCCAGGTTAAAAATCGCGCCAAGTACACTACTTCATAGGTGGCGTGGAAACGTGTGCATATTATGACGATAACAACTTTTAAAATCTTTATCTCTCAGAAACGATGGCTTGCAGGAAAAAAGTATTGTTGCATTTTTTATAGATAATTTTAAGATCTACAATTTTAGTCTAGGATACTTTTATGATAAAACTTACCGTTTTGCTGAAAATCGCGAAAAACTTTTTTTTTAACCTTTGACCTCAAATAAAATTTTTTCCATTCACGGGAACGATGGGGAACTTTTAAATTTTATTTATAATTATGTTCTGAACAATTTTACTGATTTTCAGTTTGTTGGGACTTTATGCACCTTCACTCTCATTTTTTGGTCTAAATTGACCGGGCTATATTGTCATGCCTCTTGAAACGATTGGAGTAAATTTTGCACATCAAATGAATCAGTAAGGAGGTGGAGGGTTGGGGAGAAAGGGGAGAACGGACTTTACATCTTTTTCCGGCCCAATAGTCAACCTCACCTAAGGCGACAGAAAGCTACTTTGTAGTGCTCCCTGCCAGACAACAGACGAGGCACTGGCGACCAAATAGTGGCGATATAACCATACACCTGGCAAGGTTACTGGCTGGAAGAGGCTACAGCAAGCCTTGGTTCTAAAATAGTTCCTAAAAAGTCTGGATTGAGAAATAGCAAAGGATAATCATGGGAGCAATATTGAAAGAGATGCTGGGGAATCTCTCCCTGAGTTCAACTCAGGCTGCCCCTCGTATTCTGGGGGGGCCTCGTATTCATGATAAGGCGGGAAGCCCCAGCGCCCACTGTTGACTAACAGTACTGGTCTGAACAAAAACAAGACTATTAAAGATAACTTGACTCCACCAACCCATATGGTTTAGCAAACTTTTCATTAAACTATGTTTTATCTAAGTACTCATCAACTGGAGACCTCACCGACACTGATAGCAATAACAGTACAGGCTAGAACAAAGCAACCACTGATATGAGCAGGCCTACTTAAAATCTAGAATGGCAAAGTGACCCTGCACCATGAGAGCACAAATGAAGAAGAACCTCGCGCACTGCATCCCCAACAAATAAGCCTGGCTCCGAATTACCATAAAGTAACAAATACCCTTAACCTAGATGTCTCTGATGCTGAAATTGTGATAAAACCGACCAAACAACAACCAAGTAAACCTCCACCTATAATGCTCTATGGTATAGAAGATATTCACAAAACTTTCAAACTTAATTAAAACTGTACTTAATGATGCCGAGTTTACAATGAAATAATAACACGCAAACAATTAAGACTCAACTGTTCAACCATTAATGCCTATAAAAGATTCATGAACATCGTTAGAGAAAATAGCCTGATGACACAAGACCATATCGCATAGTTATAAAAAACCTTCATCCTACAACTCCATTCGAAGCTATTAAAGAAGCAGTAGAGAATACTGGAAATACTGTAAAAAGAGAAATAATGAATATAAAGTTTGGTCCCGATAAAATCTCTCCATCAACATTCTTTGTTAACTTAGAACCCCACCCAAACAACCATCTAGTTAAAAAGATAAGTCACATTTTTCCGAGTATTAATTGAAGACCCGCTAAACATGAAAACCGTGCCACAGTGCAAAAACGATGTCAACAATACGGACACACCAAAAATAACTGTCTAAGACCCTACAGATGTGTTAAGTTTGCCGAGCATCACAACGCTGACTGCCCAAAGATAGATAGGAACACACCAGCTAAGTGCGCTCTATGCCTCGGTAGCCATCCAGCAAACTATAAAGGCTGTCAAGTATTCCTAGAAATCAAAAAATGAAAGAACACAAATGACCTGATAAAACATGACAATGACAATTTGCCAATTTTTATCAAATTGCCATTGTAATATTTCAATCGCAATTTTATAAAAATTGGCAATGGCAAATCACCAGCAAAAATTAATGATAGAGCATACCAAAATATACATTATGAAAGAAACACAAGACTTACCACCCAAAGCCCTGGTAAAACATATGCAGAAGTAGCCAAAGGACAGTGCAATCGTGAAACAGAAGAATCAAAACTAGAAGTCTTACTCATAAAACAAGTTGAAAAGCTAGATAAGAAGCTTATTGAACAAATGGGCAACTTGATGACATTACTCACAACCGTTTTTAGTAAACACGTACGATAAATGGCTTCCCTAAAGATTGCAAAAGATGTTAACGGTCTCCTGCACCACAAACAAGATGTTCAAAAAACAACCAAATTACACAACATAGATGTCCTATTAGTCTCCGAAACACAACTAACTTCAAACCAAAACTTTGTAATGGTTAACTACTGTTCATACTCGACCTGTCACTCTGATGGAACAGCGCACGCAGGGACTGCCGTGATAATAAGGAAAAGTATTAAGCATGACCTTATTCAGGAATACAAAACCCCTGAGATACAAGCAACATCATTGCTAGTGCATGATAAAAAGGAATAAATAACTTTATCAGCCATATATTGTCCACCTAGACATGCACTGGCACCATTGCCAGCACAGCACCCCTTAAGGTTAAATAACAACACCTGGGCCAAAACAGATAAGGAAAGAGCTCGAGCCTTTTTGGATNTTGAAAAGCTAGATAAGAAGCTTATTGAACAAATGGGCAACTTGATGACATTACTCACAACCGTTTTTAGTAAACACGTACGATAAATGGCTTCCCTAAAGATTGCAAAAGATGTTAACGGTCTCCTGCACCACAAACAAGATGTTCAAAAAACAACCAAATTACACAACATAGATGTCCTATTAGTCTCCGAAACACAACTAACTTCAAACCAAAACTTTGTAATGGTTAACTACTGTTCATACTCGACCTGTCACTCTGATGGAACAGCGCACGCAGGGACTGCCGTGATAATAAGGAAAAGTATTAAGCATGACCTTATTCAGGAATACAAAACCCCTGAGATACAAGCAACATCATTGCTAGTGCATGATAAAAAGGAATAAATAACTTTATCAGCCATATATTGTCCACCTAGACATGCACTGGCACCATTGCCAGCACAGCACCCCTTAAGGTTAAATAACAACACCTGGGCCAAAACAGATAAGGAAAGAGCTCGAGCCTTTTTGGATATTCCTTAGCAAAGTTTTTACACCTAACGACGGTTCTTTGGACGATGAAAACGAAATTAATAACTTTCTAAAATCAGATCTTCAGCTAAGCCCGCCTCTAAAGGGTTGCTCACCTGAAGAAATATACCACGAACTAAGGAAACTAGACCGAAAAAAGGCTCCAGTATTTTGCTTGATTACGGCTGAAATACTACAATTACCTAGAAATGCGATAGTTTTCCTTACACAGTTGTTTAACAGTATCTTGAGGCTGTCATACTACCCTAAATTATGGAAAGTGTCAGAAATAATAATGATTCTCAAACCCGGAAAACCACCGCACTTTGTGTCATCTTATAGACCCATTAGTCTCCTGCCGGTCATTACAAAACTATTTGAAAAAATTCTATCTCGTAGATTAAATCTTATCCTGGACGAAAACAAAGCTGGGATAGCTTTGTTTTCGTCCAGAACACCAGTTCGGATTTAGGAGGAACACTCGACAACAGAACAAGTACATAGAGTAGTCACCAAAATAAGAAATGCACTGGAAAACAGGGAATATTGCTCAGCAGTCTTCTTGGATGTCCAACAAGCTTTTGACAAATTCGAACCCAGGGCTGCTATTTAAGCTTAAAAGTAATCTTCCACACAATCTTTACCAGCTTCTGGAATCGTACTTAAAAGAAAGGATATTCCGATAAAAGTTAAATGATTCATACTCCTCCTGTAACGACAGAAAAGCAGGAGTGCCACAAGGCTCTATATTGGGCCCGGTTCTGTATTTGTTATACACAGCTGACATACTAAATACAGACAGTGTTCTCTCAGCGACCTTCGCTGACGACACCGCAGCCTTTAGTAGCGATCAGGACCTAAATAAAGCATCGCAAAGACTTCAGATGCACTTTAACGAAATAAACACTTGGATGGACAAATGGTGTATTAAAGCGAGTGCCTGTAAATCAGTGCAACGAAATTGTGCACCAATCAAACTAGGAAACGATGTATTGCCTCAACACGACACAGCCAAATATCTCGGTATGCAAAACGAGAGGAACTGAACCAACGCCTACAAACACTGAAGTGGCTTCTAGGAAGACATTCACAAGTATCACTGGATAACAAGTTACTCATTTATAAAAGTATACTGAAACTTGTATGGACTTATGGACTCGAAGCCTTGGGGACAGCCAAAAACTCAAATGTGGAGATCCTTCAAAGATTTCAAAACAAAGTGCTGAAAACCGTATCGAATGCTCCATGGTTCACTAAAATATCTTAGCTGCATGACCGCCTTAAAATTAATACAGTTAACGAAAAGATTGAGCACAGTACAAAACTTTAAGTATAAGTTATAAGGTGCGCATTGAAAAACATGTCAACAGCCTGGCTGGCCTGGCATCTGCTAATGGTTTGAGAAGCCATCGCAAGATAAGGGAGGGAAAAAAAAAAGATGAAGCAATAGAGTAGTTATTTTCATTAGACAGTAGCTTTCTTTTGTTTCGCGTTATTTAATTGTTATTTTTTAATTCTAGCCATAAAACAAGAAAAACTTCCAGAAAAAAGTAATTTAAAAAGACGCTGCCCCACTGCAAGCGATAATAAGCAATCAGAGCCAGGAACTTCAAAATCTTCCATGAATTCATATGACGAAGGAGCTGAAAAATTCAAATTCGAAACTGAAAAACGGGCAATCCTGGAATTAAAAAAACAGCAAATGATTGAAGAACACAATTACCTGATGAGAGAACAAAGCATAAAAATAGAAATTTTGCAAGCTGTATTGAGGAAAGTACGAGGTGAGTGCTGATAGAATTTTTTTGTAGAAGCGAGTCATCATCATCTGCCTAGCCTTTTCCCGACTATATTGGGAAGCGAGTACTTTATGAAAATAGTGTTGTTATGTCTGTCACCAGAAAATAGCAGACTCTGTAAGATTGTAATAAATCTTTATTAGTTTGTAATTTCTCTATATATTATGGAAGAATAATTTTGAATACAATATATCCAAATTCAATAGTTTCCAGTATAAGTGTCTTATTGAGAAAAGTAGTTTACAATTGCATAAATTATTTCACAATCTTACGGTGTTTGCAATTTTCCGGTGACATGTCCATTGTGCTAAGTAGCAAAAACCATAGAATACATAACAAAAAAAACTCGTCTACCCACGACTTAGTCAATCTTATAATTGCAATAAGATTTGACAAGTACCCACGTTAAGTAGACAACAAAGTATATATTTAACAATTTCTCCTATTTGGTCAATCATTGGAAAAGGCTGGTTCTGCTTTTCAACACCCCATATTGTCTCTGCACAGCATTACTCCTCTTGATTTGGCTATGGCAAGTAGACTTCGGTTAAGGGGAAGCGCCAGGGTCCACATTTGCCAAACGTATGAAATTCAAAATTTCTTATGTGTTTTGCAATTTGCAAGTCAGTTTCAGGCTGTATGTTGAACAAAATAAGATTCGCGACCGTAACACGTATTTATTTACAGAATTATTATCAATGGTTATTTAAAAAAAAAAGTCATTCAATCGAGTTACATAAATGATACAATCTGTATTGATGATTTTAATTATTATAACTCAGTAAAACCATATTCGTTACGGTCGCCAATGGTATTTTTATCAACGTGTTGGCTCGATTGACGCGTATGTATTCGTCTCATATGCGCGCCCGTAGGGTTCTAACTCAGTTATTAAATCCAAATTTAATTATTGTTACAGAAAAGAATCGAGTGGACTTGGAAGTAATGGAGATCGTGTCATATTTGTAATTGAAACATAATTTTTAAGATTATGATTTAATGACTTAATCTGTCTAAGTTAGTTAAAAAACCGGCTAAGTGCGAGTCGGACTCTCACACGAAGGGTTCCATACCACAAAGCGAAAAAAAAACAGTTTCTTGTATGGGAGCCCCCTTTAATTGTTAATTTAATTATTATTTGTACAACATGTTGCTCATCATGTTGAACGGCAACGAAGAAATTTTATTAAACATTGTCAATGTTGCGCGCCTGCTGGCAACGTCGCGCGTTGTTGTGCAACGTTGCTTAACATGTTGGGCGTCAATTGTTGCCTAATGGATTCGAGGCTTAAGAATAACCTAATTGGAAATAACGATAGCAATACGTCCTTCCTTGTAACATTTTCTGACTCTTCTCTACTCACTGAAAGAAGCTTTCTAAATATCTTACTTCCATCCTTAATGTCAACTAAATTCAGCCAAGTGTAATAAGCCCTCTAAAGCCCAATTATAAGGCAGCGCCTTAAGTGACATGGACTCACGTAGTTCGTGAAATATTTTTTCGTGCTGTTTAACTTATTACTATTAGTATTATTATTATTATTGCGTTTTGTTGGTACGCATTCTTTTTACATGCTTTTACCGTTCGTACGTAAGTTGTCCGTCAAAATTTGCAAACCATTTTTCGACCATTTCCTGGTATCCGATTGAGCTGAAATTTTGCATACACCTTTCACTTTCAGTGATGGTAAATGGTCACCACCACATTTCAATACCCACGGGTACCAAAAAGGTGTACTTAATGAAAAAAATAAAAAAAAATTAAACAGTTTATTTATCATCATAATATTTACATAAGAAAACATATTTAGGAAGTAAAATGATTAATGCTATTCCAACTTAGGCTAAGTTAATTATATCTTACGTATAAAAGTTAAATTATTACTCTTACAAACAGTGTAAGATTAGGGATCGTTGTCCCGTACAGTCGTGTACTTTAGAATTAATATAATGTATGCGCATTCTGGAAGGGTAGTGGTGTGTCGTGTAATCCTTAGATTTAAGAGATTTCAGAAGTGAGTGAAGAGACATTTTACAATGTGTTACAGAATAAAAGTAATACCTGAAAAGGGGTCATTGAACTCATCATTATGAACAAGAATTATGATGGGACAACACTAAAATCGCCAAAACAAAAAAATCGACTGCCCATACATTACATCTCATTCCACATACACTAACATAGCTCGACAAAATGTACTATGTATGTGCGCTTATTCTGTTAACTTCGTACAAGTAATTTCAGAGATTTGTAAAAAAAAAATGCTCATCCTGCTGCCGCCATACACGTTTCTCTATTAGTAATCCGTTTGAAGGGCTCACGAGTAAAGAGTTTTGATCACAAAATGTATCAGGCAAACCCTCACAATGTACATCAGGGTCAACTCAAACAGACCACCAAATGCTGTAATCTTTGCAGTCCAATATTGCCCGAAAATATGCGGGGATCATCCCTTCCACGCTATTTTGAACTTTTATAATTGCTCAAGCAAGATCTATAGTCCTCCTGACCGATTACGGACATAGCGGCCAATCTCAACCGAGACCAGCCATCGGCGCGGGACATATTACAGCAAACACAGGATCAAGAAGAAGTTATATAGATCACGATCTATGTATGTTGCTTGAGCAATTATAAAGTGATGTGAATGATCATTATAGTACCATTTAATTACAAATAATTCTATTCTGTCTGCGGCAACCTTTATAAACTAGGCATTCATAAAGAAAAGTCTCTATATTTTAGAACAGAATCAAGATCAATTTGTCACTTCACTCACAGTAGTTTTTTTTACTATATTATCCACATATTTTAGAATGTAATCTGTACTTTCAATAATATTAGATGTCAAGTAGTATTATCACCTCTTTTCTCATATTTAGTACATAAGTCAAAAAATGTTTAGGTACTCACAATAAAAATTGGCAAAATAACTGTGCAAATGTTTTATTATTAGAAACCGTCGAGTGATACGCATTTTAAGAAAGAGATTCTTTATAATTTTAATTTCAACTTCATGCCTGTATTTATTTTATGATTATTTAACTCGTTTTAAATTATTATGGCGGTCCAGATTTTATTTGATATTGCAATGAATGAAATTAATGTCACACGATATTAACGTTGTTAATGACCTTAAGGTCCCATAACAAATAGAGGTAGCTTCGGCCACCATATTGTTACTACAATAATTAATCAAAATTTGGGATAATTATCAAATTTGTGTAAATTAAAATAATACTCTCATGTCATACACGATAAAGTTCAAATTCCATTGCAGCCTACATTTTTTTAGAGCCTATTTAAAACAATCTGCCACTTAAAAATCAACTTCAAATACACAACGCTAACGGCTCGTTCACGACCTTGCCGCTGTGAGCGGTAGCTAACGGCCCGTTCACGACCTTGCCGCTGTGAGCGGTAGCTAACGGCCCGTTCACGACCTTGTCGCTGTGAGCGGTAGCTAACGGCCCGTTCACGACCTTGCCGCTGCGAGCGGTAGCTAACGGCCCGTCCACGACCTTGCCGCTGTGAGCGGTAGCTAACGGCCCGTTCACGACCTTGCCGCTGTGAGCGGTAGCTAACGGCCCGTTCACGACCTTGCCGCTGTGAGCGGTAGCTAACGGCCCGTTCACGACCTTGCCGCTGTGAGCGGTAGCTAACGGCCCGTACACGACCTTGCCGCTGTGAGCGGCAGCTAAGCGCGGGGCAGCGAGCGGTAAGATCAAAAGTATAAAAGTGTTTGAAGCACGCCACGAGACGCCGCTCATAGCGAAAACGCGCGCAGTTTTATCTGAGCGAATCGCTACAGCGGCGCGCGATGCGGGGAGCGGCAGGAACAAAAGTACAAGCGAATGAGTGCGACGCCACGAAACACGCTCTGTTTCGTGGCGTCGCACTCATTCGCGCGGACAGCGGTGTAGGAGTGACGAACTCGGCGGCGAAGCTAAAAACAAAAAAATTTAGACGATTTTGTGGCGGTAATGGATACCGAGGCATTTATCACCGAAATTTTAAATCGACAACCTATATGAATGTCAAAACATCCCCAACATAAATACAAAAACATATAAAAAGGTTGTGGGGAGAAATTAAACAATTTTTTCCGGAATATGATGCACTCCTCTCATATTAAAAATATCTTGTTTTAAAAATGTACTGCTTTCTAAACAGAAGGAATAATTTGGATAACGCCGATTTTGAGCGGGTCTTGACTACCTAAATACGTCCACCGCGGCCGCTGCAACTAACCGCTACTAGGGTATATACGTGGCGTGCAAAACGCACCGCTTACCGACACCGCCCCGCGCCCCGCTAGGACCAGTCGTGACCAGGCCGTAACGTCGATTCTTGAGTTGGTGGCAATGGATTGAAAGATTTATTCAAGTAGGTACTTATAGCCATTTATCAAATCGTCAGGCAGTATAAAAGAACAGTAATGTTATTAGAAAAACATGTCTGATGGCGTTGAAACAACAATATTAGGAGTAAATATGTCCTTCGTAGTTGGGTAAACCGTAAAAATTATGTGTCACTTACAGTGATCGGATAATCGGGCGCTCATATACCTAAACTTCACTTTTATTCTCACGAAAGTATTATACGGACATGCTTTTCAGAATTCCGGATCCCGGAATCGTTTGGAATTCCTGATATTGCTAAAAAAAACCCGCATAGAAAATATAGTTAGAACTCGTTGTGAACTCTCATTGTATATTTTTTTTTAATTAAAAGACCGATTCTAATAGAACTTTTAATTTACAATGAAAGTTTTTAAGAGAACTGGTTTAGTAACAGGCCGGCAGCCTTGACTACTTAGGGAATTGAAACAATTGTAGTTTTATGTGTAGCTCCATTTATTTTCGAATTTTTTTTTATAGGTATTCCATTTGTTTTGAATATAAATATACCTACTAAACCAAAATAACCACTGCTATAATTTCATTGAGTTTTTTATAGTTGTTTTTGATTACAAAATTGTTAAATCCCGGGAACCCAGGATTACTTATTTATTCAGAAAGGAATGTCCATATTTTCTTTTACGGGAAGAAGTTTAGGTGTATAAGCGCCTGATTATCCGATCACTGGTCACTTATCAGTAAATAAAGTAAAATAACAAAAATCACGCCCATTCAATTAAGACGGTCGAATAAAAAAATTGTAGAGAAATAAGGGTGAAAAAATTGCATAAAATGAAATAAATGGCCAAGATAACGAAGATACGATAAAGAAACTACTTATGTGAGGGCGAATACATCGTCTATAACTTTGCGCATACACGGTTCACTCAATCGCGCAGCTATTGGCATTTTTTGGTTAATTATCATGTATCAGAGAGCCAGAGCACGTAGCATACGAGGACACCAAGACCTCCGATGCACTAGAGCAGGGCAAAAATCGTCTCAAATGGAGGGAGATAATGAAAGTTTAGTCGCCACATACCCTCGTTCGGCTGTGAGTAAACGACAGGAGGAAGAATAAGGTGCATGTCTCTCTCACAAATTGGCCGAAAATTACCCAAGCGCATCAACAAGGTCCACGACAGACAACTAAAGATGCTTCGCACACTTTGAGTTTCATTACCTACACAAATCTAATGTCAAAAACGAATAAGCAGCACCGACTGACTTCACAGAAATACAAAACAAGTCAAACATATAACTAAAACTAATAAATGTCTGTACAATATTCTTTCAACACACTCTTTTAAAAACACTTAGTATACTGCGTACATTTTCACTGTCCACGCGTTTTTTCGCGGCTAACTATTCTCAGAAATAAGATTCCATAGTGGCTTATTATCATTCCATGACATCGGATTTCCGCTGTTAAATTATTGCTGGAATTAATACCAGCAAAAATAACCTTCCCCCCCCGACGCCAAGCCACAAATTCGCCATATTTTTCATCACATATTTGTGACGTTTGGCGTACAGGGCACGCGCTTGCTTGTCATATTTACATGACAATAGCGTTCAAAAGGTTAAGAATCTTGTACGCAGGCAGCGGTCACAAAATATTATGTAATCAGTGTATCACATACCACAGAACTGTCTTGTTACATCACACTCCTAACCGGTTGAAAACATTCCTAGTGATGGTCAGATTGTTTGTGTCCTTATCTCCTAGCCTTGCCTTCACTCCATTGTTAGCAGTCTCGGGCATAGACAACCTCCTTTCAGGCTTGTTGAACACCGATGTGAACTTCTGAACTGTTTTCTGGACAGGTTTGATCACGGTTTTCGGAGCTGGCACCTTCTGATTGGTCCGAACGGCCTCTATTTCTTTGTATTGGACATGATTCGAGAACTTCACAGACTTTGGGACTGCCAACTTTGTTTTAACACTGACCGGAGTCTCATCAGCTCTCATCGTACCTACGGCTATCTTTCTGCCACTATTCTTGGATGTGGTGACTGTGAATACTTTTTTAGAGATGTCAGGCAGGCCCTTGAGGATTCCTTCGTATTTTAGAGCGTCTTTGTCCATTGGAATGGACTGATCTTCTTCCTGGTGGTCGGACTTAGAGCCGAGACGCGCGTAGATCGGTTTGACTGAGGCCTTGGTTGAGGATGTTGAGACCTTCACAGGTTCAGAGTTGCCTAGCCTGGCAAACACTGTTTTTGATGGACCTGGAAAGAAGAAAAAAATAAATAATAGGAAATGGGGGATAATTGAGACGATGTATTTTTTATAAAACTGTTTGTTTGTTAAATTGTTATTTTAATTAAATAATAAAAAGCCTGTGTCCGTCTTAGTAAACTCGAATGAAACGGGCAGAGAGCCAGATAACAGTAGTAAATATTTTCTTTAGCTAAGAATGACTAAAAGATACTTGGCTAAAGTGACATAAATGGGTATGATACCTTCTTCTTTCTTCTGCTGCGATGCCGCGAAGCGTATGAGACGCGACTTCTTCATGCTGATGTCATCACTGTCAGACAATAAAACAATTATTTTTTACACTTAACAAAATTAAGACAGTGTTTGTATTGTGTCCTATGCTGAATAAATTGTTTCTATTTCAACTTTTTTTGAAAAAGGATTTGTTACATATATGAGATTATAAGCGGATTGTGGTTGTATTTTAGCAATCAATAATACGATATTAAACGTGACGCCTGAGGGAGGACTTGTGCGCGAAGGTGGTGTGACAATCTGATCACGTTTGCGGGTCAAACATGGTCAGAGAATCTAGAGATCGCACAGTATAGATAGCTATGGAAAGAGAAAGAGGACACCTTTGCCCAGTGTTCAGTCCAGTCATGCGCGTGCAGTAGGCTACATACAGTAAGGGGGCGTCCATAAATTACGTGAGGTGTTTCTTAAATTTTCTGTCCCTCCCTCCCCCCCTGGTGAGATGTCGTGAGATTTTATTCAACCCCCCCCATCCCCCAATCTCACGTGAGATTTTTCAAAATGTGTGGTTTGACAGTCAGTAGATGTATAACGTCGAAGTATGAATGAAATTATTTTGTTTCGAACGAATTATCGAATGATCACGCTTCACGCATCGATTACGATTACGCTTAAGATTAAATTTTAAGCATGTGCAATCTGGATTAAATGGACCAAAATAGTTTTTTTTTTTTTTTTTCAATCAGAAAAAAAATTGCGTGATATTTGCAGAGTAACTCTCCAACGTAAGATTAGATGATTTGACTCGACCCCCTCCCCCCCCTTAAACATCTCACGTATTTTATGAACGCCCCCTAAGGGTAGGCCAGGCCATAGATAAAACCCAAAAAAAAATCGCATCGTCAGTAGGTATCGTGATTTCAACCCTGAATTATTAGGTGAGTTTTTTTTTTGGGCATAATGTAAGGGCTGGCCTACCCTTACTCTAGCCTACTGCACGCCCATGAGTCCAGTCCAGTCCAGTGTGACACAAATTAGGCTAAAAAAAACAAAATGGTAGTAAACAACACATGCACTCGTCTCTCTGAAGATTCATAGTGTTATAAATATATAAACTTACGCAGTTTCAAGAGACTTCCTCTTGAGTTGAGACGTGGGGCTGGTTGACTCCACTTGTGGGTTGCGCGTGTAGTGCTCCAATATACGACTGGCGGCTGTACAACAAATGAGGTAGGTAAGATAAAGGATTACCCTGCCAAGGTTGCGGATTCACCGCGGCCCTGGGGGCTTACTCTCTAAACCCGATGTCCATAGTTGCGTTGCATTGTTGATTTCACTAAGTATGTAAAAAAGTGTTTTTCTTTACATCG
Source organism: Mamestra configurata (assembly GCA_002192655.3). Taxonomy (NCBI): domain Eukaryota; kingdom Metazoa; phylum Arthropoda; class Insecta; order Lepidoptera; family Noctuidae; genus Mamestra; species Mamestra configurata. The sequence goes on along the minus strand of NDFZ01004752.1, from coordinate 136,624 downwards.
TTTATTTACGTTTTCTAAAACATTATTTATTCAAATATTACCTAACTATAGTATTCAAGTATGTATCTATTTTATATTGTCACTGCAGAGTGCCAACTGAAAACCAGCGCTGACGCTCAGCAAACGCTGAGATGGTACCTAACCCTCGGTATGGGCACGCTCAGTGATTTTACTGTACCATTGCAATGTAATATTATTCTTCTTTTTTTACCATGTGTTCCTTGTATTTTATCTGTGTAGAATACATTTTATCTATTCTATTCTAAGTAGTTTTCAGGGTAGGTTGACTTACGTGACGATGGCTGCGCCACGGTGGTGCGTCCAGTGACAGCGGCCACCGGCACCTTGGCAGTGGCAGGCGCGGCCGAGCTGAGCACCCGGTCGCGAGCTGTGCTCTCGTGCACCTGCTTCGCATGCCTGCAATCAACGTTCACGTGCTCAAAAATTATTTAAATTTTTGCATTTAGAAATGATTGATGCCTGTAAGACCACACACAACGGAATGAATGGGAGTCGAGTGCGGAAAACGGGGTCTCTACTCTAGTTTAGCATGAAAACAAAGGCAGTCATAGCAGACATGGTTGAAGGCTATTTTAAGGACAAAATCACCAGGATTTGTAGTTTCATACTTAGAACCTAAGAACAAACCCTTTTTAATGGATGGGAAATCATAAAATGACTCCTTCCGCTCTTGGCGGAGCGGAAGGGAGTGTCAGACCCTTACTGACTAAAACCCATCCGTGTTCATCCTAATGCCCTTTGATTTCCAGAGCCGCGGTGACTCTTTGGAACAGATTCCGCAACCCTGGCAGGCTCTGGCCCTGGCGGGCCCCGTCTACTGTGTTAACATCTCTTTGAGGCGCGCGTGGAGCACAATGCGCCATCGATCCGGGCCTGGTTCTGATCGGACAGCGAGCCCCCCAACACTCGCCTTCCGCAGGCCCGCGCCTACGGTGGCCAGGAATCGCCCTGTGACTTTCGACGCCCGGGGCGTTTCCTTCTGTTGCGGCGGCTAGGGCGTGAAGTTAGCCTCTCCCTCACGCGGTCCGCCTCCTTCTTCACTAGCATTACTGCTTTGCAGAAGGAGGTGACTCCTTCCCAAACGTCCTCGNCTCCTTCGCAAGCCTCCTCGCTCCGGGCCATGGATTGAACCAGGGCCGGACACGGGAGGTTGCCGCCGCCGATCGCTTCAGCGAAGACACGGTGGTGCTCCGCCCAAGCAGGGCTGACCTCCACCGTATGTACTACCGTGTCCTCCGGGCGATCCTCACAGTGCTGACACCCGGGCGTGTCCTCCCGCCGAATTCGAAATAGGTATTTCCCAAAACAGCCGTGTCTGGTGAGTACCTGCATCAGGCGGAAGGTGAGGCCGACGTGGCGCGTCTCACCTTCCGCCACTCCCCAAAGACGACGTATCGCCGCAATTGTGGCCTGCCCTACCGTGCCATTATTGTTCCTTATTAACCTTTTCACCGCCAAGCACTTCTATAGAAGTTCGGGATTTTCGTGCCACCAGCGCCACAACTTCTATAGAAGTTGTTCATTTTAACTATCTCATTAAAATAAATTTACTGTGATTAAAAGCTTTGTTTCATTTTATTATTTAAGATAGCACTGTCTACTACCCTGTTTTTTATTTTTCTACACAAAATAAGCCCTAGTTTGTCCTAAAATCGGCAAAAACAGAAACTCCGAATTTTGTTACTTTCCTCAGAACGCCAATCACTTCATATCAAGTTGGCCAGTGATGTGCCGTGAAAGGTTGATTTCACCATTGAAATATTTATAAATACAGAAAGTTACGAATATCGAAAACAATTTGAGGTCAATAAAATATGAACTTAGTTATCTACTTCATTACAAAGGATAGTAGATGAATTTCGGCCTTCAGGTAGATGCCGATACGTAATTATAAAGTTGTTACCAATTCTTGTCGATAGTTATTTTCCCATCTCTACAAAACAATTGGTCGTCTATGCCCCTGTGCGCCACCGAGTGCCACGAACTACTATAGAAGTTGGTCAGTGACGTCATAGGCGTGCGGCTGTCAAGGTCACTTTGGCATAGTGCAGCACAAAATCGGATTCGCGCGCACGCATCTTTCTTTCTTTCACTTGATAACAAATAGAAAAATGAGTGAAGAACTTGATTCGGACGAACTTCTTAAAATTTTGCAAGGTGTGGAATCGGACTCGGAGTATTTTGTGGAGAACATTGAACCAGAAGATAATTCTGAGGTATGTCTAACTGGATGATAATAATAATGTTTATTCATCAAAGAGTAGGAATTCAATAAGTATGTAAACGTAAGTATGTATGTGATGGGTAAACGCTACCGATACATGAGTTAAGAAAAGAACAGAAACAACACTTAAAAAACAATGCTTTGATAAGTACACGGCTACAAGCGTGATAGAATTTAAATATATACTTACTTTCCATTTCAAAAAACACTTTAAAAACAATTAAAAATTCTGCTACTTAGATACCTACGGTAAAAAACGTTGACTGAAGTTATTAAAAAAACACAGGAATAAACAAAAATAGAAGAAAGAAAGACCATAGACCCCATCCCTGATCAGAATCGAATTCAACGTGCCCTCAGTGCCAATAACTTGATATGAAGTTAAAGAATGAGATCATGAAACAAATAGAGATGTACCCCATTCCTTATAGTTCTAATTGAGTTATGTATTAGTTTCTTTGATACTCATAATTTATACTGTTTTTTCTTATTAAGGATACTGTGAAATAAAATAAAATCTGGAAATATTTAATCAGTTTTTATTTATATTCGTAAAATCAACTTTAAATCTTAACTTTACGCGTACAAATCTTATTCATCGATATGACGATATCCCCATCACTACTGTTTACTGTATATTTAGTTATACATTTATAGCTTGGCGCTCGGCGAGGCATTGCGTTTTGTGTACGTTGGCGGCGAAAAGGTTAAGTGCATATGCAAGGGACCAAAATCAATGGAGGAAGGTTGAGGAGGCCTTTGCCTACAGGCACACCGAGCTTCGAGATATACTATAAGCGAAACAAGCTCCGGATAAGGAGGCTACTTGAGATTGAAGTACATGTGCAGTGCTATATTTATTGACATTAGGCACATTAAATACATCAATATTGATGCCGCAACTGTTTTTGTTACTGCCGTATGGTTACCAGCTGCCAAATCGCACTATGTGAAGATACATTTTTTTTTGTTTTCAGCTTTATTTCTCGCACCATAACTACATACAAATTGACATTTAAAAAAAGATTTATTTATTATTTTATTAGGTGTGATCCTTTGTGGGTAAATGCCTCCACCATCTGTTTCTATTTGCATTTGTCTGTGACAATATTGATCCGATTCCTTTCCGCAATCTCTATGATATTATCGGTCCATCTTTTCCTTTGTCTTTCCACGCTCCTTTTGCCTAGCAGGCCTTGCCACTTATATTTCTTAAAAGAGTACACCGAGAATATACTTTATTGTACATACACCAAAAATAGTATTACACAACTGTTTTGTACCAATATAAATTGCCAGCTGCCATTTTAATTAATAACCAAAACGCTCTATGTGAAGATAGATAGATAGAATATATTTAATTGTACATGTAGAAATAGCAACTGAACAAATAGATCATACAATGTTAAGTTTGATGACTTGTGCTTTACTTGTCTTGAGTTTACATTTAATGCAAAAGTTTTAACAATAACTCTATATTTTCCAACAGCTACACTTCCGTTTTACTAAGGAGAAAAACCCAGAAAAATGGATGGTATCCTTTTTTCTGGGACAAAAAGTAGGGCAACAGTGTAACTAATAATTTTAAAAAATTGTGTTTGGATCAGGACTTCCAGAGTTACCTCCTCATACAAACCATTTTGCCCCTATATAATAACAATTTAAGTAAACACAATTATTCTCACCTCAATATGGCAATAACATCTCCCATCCTTGAGATTCCCATATCCCGTAAGTATTCCTTATTAAGATCCAGAAGCATGTCATTCTGTATGCGGTTCTCAGTGAATGTGAGCGCATATGTTGCGGACACATCAGACGGTATGCCTGCTGCAGTGAAGAAGCTCACCCACATGCCTAGAATATATAAATAAGACATTATGTATTACACTAGCTAGCAGCTTCACCTGCGTGAAGTTGGAAAATTATCCCAAGGTAACATATTATTCCCTGGATAAAATGTATCCCATGTCCTATTCCAGGCTATGGTCTAAGTAAGTCATATTCTGCCACACTGTTTCACTCTTTAACCTTTTGAACGCCACTGTCACGTATACATGACAAGCAAGCGCATGCCCTGTACGCCAAACGTCACAAATATGTGACAAAAAGTACGGCGAATTTGTGGCTTGGCGTCGGGGGTACGCCTATGCATTTATGCTCTGGCGTTCAAAAGGTTAAAGGGTTGAATTTTAAGAAAATGCTGAAATAGGTGTTTTTTTAATAATTTAGATCTAGTTTCAAGTATGTAAATCTGAGCACAAACAAACATGTTCCACACAAACTTTGCCATTCCATTTCACCACTTAACAGGTTGACACATCAGAAAAGACACCTTTGAATAAAATTGTAGCTTTTCAGGGCTAAGGGTTTAGCTTGGGTGTTCATTTAGGTATGAAGTTTCAAATTGAAATACAATTATATTTTTTAGCCTAAACGCTCCACTGAAGGCCAAGGCGTCCCTTTTTTCCTTCCATTCTTCCCGGCTTTGGGCAAGTTTCGACCAAGAATACACATTCTATAAAAAATCAGTAACACCACCTCCTTAATCGTCTTTCAGGGATAGTAGTGAAAAAAAAATGGTGAAAACCTTTCTTGTTTCAGTATTTGTATCCAGTTTCAATTACATTGGCCCAAGGAGTAACATTTTCTATTCAAACTTTAACACCCACACTAAATCGTCTTTTGGGGCTATTTGTGTAAAATGAATATTGACAACTTAGTATTAAGTGAAACGGCCCAAGGATTAAGATTCTTCTATACAAACTTTTATAACCCCTTAATCGTCTTTTGAAAAACCAAAGAATGACAACTTTTTATCATTTACTCAGATTATATTATTGTTGCCAAGTTTAAAGTTTATTAACCCAAAGAATACAATCTTCCATACAAAACTTAAACATCCCTTAATCGTCTGTTGAGGGTATTCTTAAAAAAATAAAAGTTACTTTCCTTATTACTGACTTTGGTCAGTGTTTGTCTCACGTTTCAAGTTTATTAACCCAAATGTCCCATAGAAACTTTAACAACCCCTAAAAAGTTGTTTTGAAAGGCAATTCAATCAGAACTGTGGCTTGTTCTAGTGTGAGAGAAGGATGGAGCACTAGCAGGTAAGTTTTTTACTTGCAAAAAATGTGGCAAAAAAATGTGACATGGTGCAAGACAAATTTCACCATTCTAATGTTAAGTCCACATGTGCATAGATGCTCTATGTTTTTATGTTCATTCAAGAAAGATTTGACTTATACCTTGAAATCAAATCAAAATGTTTAGAGAGCAAGATTCACTGGCTTATTTATGTTTGATGTTTGATAATGAACATCAACATACCTGTAGAAGCACCACAACAAATTATACAAATATTTACACATAAAATGGTAGCTACATCATAGCATAGTAAACTCAGAACACATCTTTCTGTTCCACAATGGAATCATGATGGAAGGGACACATCCCAGTATGATATCAGGTCAATCAAATTCATGGGCCGTTGTTTTCAATCTTTCTGTTAGCTGTTAACAAATATTTTGGTTCAGTAGGTCATTGAATTGCCTATCGCAAATTAATAAAATGTATGATTAGATCAATGTAAAAGTTATTTATAATTATGTATAAGTATTTGAAGATTTACTACAATAACAATATACAGAGTTTCAAATGAATTTCTGTTCTAACTAGTGAATTATGAAGTTAAACTTTTACACGAATTTCATTCAATTTTTTTTATTTTCTTTTGAGTACCTACCACTACCTAAGGTTGAAAGTATTTTTTTATGTTCATGTTATGTTCAACAAATACAAAAAATATTTCTGCCAAAACACCACGACTATTCATGGAGGTATAACCTTGGAGCATATTTTTGGAATCTACAGACTACAGCTAAATTTAATAGCTACCTAAGATTTTATTTGATTTCACAAAACATGAGACTTACCTGTTAAATTCGAATCCATTTTCAGGGATGCTACACTCGTTACATTAAAATCAAATATCAAATCAAATTACTGAATTTCGCGACACACAATCAGGCTAGAGCTAGCTAAACAAAAACCATAGACACCATAGGCAGGCCATACAGTATTTGACATTTCTAACCACAGAAGTAATTCTAGAGATGTACTTCTTTCATTCATATGATAATTTTTGGCATGACTGTTCTTATCAAGTTGACCGTAAATCAAACTGACCCTCAAGGGTTAGAGTAGAAAAAAACTAGTTTGATAATATATTATGGTATTTCCTATGAAATAAAGGTTGAAACACATTAGAAAAATATAAAAATGCGTTTTAAAAAAAGGTTGCAACCACTTCTTAGCGTGTTGATGGCAAACATAGTGTATAATTTTAATTTTCGTCCCAGCACTCAGCAACGATAACGCCATTCGCTGACGCAGCTTTAAGGTCCTCACTGCCTCACATATACTGGTGACTGGGCATGTGGTGCATGACGAAGGGTGATCTCTGGACTGCAGAGAGACGCCAAACAAACTGAAGATCGGAGCCATCCGAAAACCCGCACATGAGGAGGTTGTCTAATTTTGGACTTTTCCAGGTCGGCCACGTAACCGCGTACTCAGGTGGAAGGTTCTCCGAGTCGACCCTCCTGATAATGTCATCGAGAAAGTAACTCGTGTCTGGGCGAAGCTGCTGGCAGAAGCTAGTTATTTTTTTATGAGCCTGTAGTATCCCACTGCAGGGCAAAGGCCTCCTTTCCTTTCTTCCACTGTTCACTGGGAGACATACAAACGAGCCATTCACTGCGCTATAAAAACAGGCTAAATTTGCCTCCGTCCCGCCTTAAGTTACATGCTTCTAGTCCACATTCTATGTCGATCAAAATATATAATAAATTACCAGAAAGCATAAAGCAAGAAAACAAAACCAGTATATTTCTCAATAAGTTAAAACAATTCTTAATTAAAAAAAGCTATTACACAGTGGAAGAATACCTTACGGATAAGTTTTAATAATAACAAGATAGATATGTAAACTTAATAATAATAAATAAATGAAATTCTATTCTATTGGCAATAATAAATAAATGACATTCTTTTTTTTAAATAAATGACATTATATTCTACTGATAATAATAAACAAATGACACTAAATTCTTATAATAATAATAAATAAATAATAATACCTGATAAAAATGCTAATACCAATGCAGATAATAATTAATAATATGTATAAAATATTTAATAATAGATACAAGATGAACAGGAAATAATTAAACATAAGTACATTTTAAAAGAAAAGTTAACAAAACGCTCTTCCTCTCTCCTATTTAATTATTTTAAGTTTTGCTGTGCCCGACAGGGTCCATAATTGTTTCAATTTATTAATTCTACCACCTGTTTATGTGGATTGCAATAAACTATTTGAGATTTGTTCTCTGTTCTTTGCCACATCTGGCTGGCCAAAGTGGCCAATCCTTTCGGTAGAAGTCTAACTTATCACACCATCTCCTAAGCCTACCGCGTCGCCGGTTCTTGTGTTTGGAGTCCAATCAGTGGCCACTTTTGCCCAGTTCTGTTGCGACATGCGGCAGATGTGGCCAGCCCAGTTCCATTTTAGACTGGCGGCTGAGTTGCCTATATCTGCGATTTGTGTTTTAGAGCGAAGTATACTGTTTCTTATGCAGTCTTTGATTTTGACTCCAAGAATAGGCACTTCGTTCCATTGCTCGCTGGCAGATCTCGAGACGTTTCGTTAATACGTTTCGTGCTATTCGTTATTACTTCGTTTTCGTCATATTCTTTCTGAGTTCGACCTCGAGGCGGGGTGTGGCTCAGTTGTTCGAGCATAAGGCTGAACATAGCCGCGGAGAGAGAGAGCTGTGAAAAAATTTTGTAGCAATTTGCTGTTCGTACAAATTGCAAATTGTGCTGAAAATAATGCTTTTTAATCATCGTTTGGAGGGCAATAAAAAATTACAGAAAAAGCTAACATACATACAATAAAGAAGAATGGGCATGGTCTTTATAAAATACCTAATCCTGGCAGAAATCAGACATGTCCTAGTTTCTTTGTCGTCAACAGTTTCAAGCAAAATAAGGTTAGTTTTACATGAGCCCCATTATGCATATCCATCGTTTTGGGCTCATAATGGATCTCCTATTTGGCTACTTATACATCCATCGTATTTGGGTTTATTCGAATCGTTTGGTTAGTCAGTATTTATTTGTTGTTAAGTTGGTAACAAGTGGTACCTATATGATGAAGACCCAGAAAACCTTTCCGTAATTCGCCTGAAAGAATACTCAAGGCTAGTTATTTATGTGTAAGCCATTAGTCGAGCTTTCCACCGTTCTCTCTTCATCATTAGACCTTTGTTACCAACTATGCATAATACAGCATCGACAGTTCAAACCCGTGGTTCAAACGACCTCAAACACGACTGGCATACTTGGAAGGTAATATGTACCTATCGTAGAGTATACAAGAGTATATATAATAAGTAAAGGACCTAACGTAGTTTCTTTGTGTAGTAACACAAAGAAACTACGATAGGTCCCAATTATGTCGGAGTCTGGGTCAGAAATTATAATTCTTCTTTGAATTTTTAAAAGGTATTACATACATTTCGTGTCCACTGGACTTATAAGTATATTACACGTAAGCTTCATTTGCGGGTTATCGATATAAAAATAAAAACATAACTAACAAACTATTTTTTAATGTTTATGAATTCAGTATAAAATTTCAAACACTGTACAAAAATGAAAAAAAAATCGACACTCCGACGGGTTATTCCCCCATACTGATAGATCAGCGTTCAATTATTTCCCTTACTCACATCCGACCACGCTCGTAGCGTTCTGCTAGTTGGCCAGTCAACTACCAAAGCACATAACGGTAGTTGTTCTACTGAAATAATCGAACGTACCCTTGACTGGCTGTGACTGTGACACACCTCTCACATTGACAACTTTATTTTGACGTTTTGCTTGTTTCATGTATTTTAAAGTTTGCTTCTTTTGGCGCTTGGCGTAGTTTAAATTAAAACAAATTTAATTCAGTCCAAAATGGAACCTGATACTGATTTGATCGAAGAAGGAGAAGAGGATATGGATGGTTCCATCGTTAACATACACGTTCGCAACTTTTTTTGTCATGACAATTTGGAAGTAAATCTAAACAGAAACGTTAATTTTATTGTTGGTCGCAACGGAAGTGGGAAAAGTGCTATTTTGACTGCTTTAGTGGTCGGCCTAGGTGGAAGAGCGTCTGCTACAAACCGAGGAAATAATCTACGTTGTAAGTAATTTTATTCTTTGTGCTCTTATCCTATGTGATTTGGGTATGGCGCAAAATTGGCCTCAGTAGTGTAATATTACTCCGCCCCCTAACTCCCGCCTGCTTCTTAGTCTTTCATTGAAGCACTCCTGACACCTTCGGTTAATTTAAAGTTTCGGTGTAAAGTGAAGAAAGCGTCTTTAGGCACTTTCTTCACTTTACAAGGCTGTGTTGTGTACCCATGTTACTTACGATCCACACTGAAATCTCGGTTTTCATATTATAAAACAACACTAATATTGGAATTATTACTGTTATTGTTTGTACAAATTGTGGCCCAAAATAAATTTGTTATCACTAAAAAAATAATTTGTTTTTCAGCATTTATAAAGAAGGGTGCGAATTCTGCAACCATTGAGATAAAAATCAAGAACAGCAGTCCAAAGGCCTACAAACATGATATTTATGGTGACTACATAACTATTGTGAGACATATCAATGCTTCAGGTGGATCCAGTTACAAAGTCAAAACTGCTTCTGGTATGTATTTCTCTAGTTGAATGATGATTATTTTACAACTTCCTTTCCTATTATAAATATAAGTATTATCTGTATAGACCTATTTGTAATTGTATTGCAAACAATGCATGACACAATTTAACACTTTCAGTGCTCAGAACTCAGCATATGGGTCGAACAATAATTTGTCCGTGTGCCCACGAGTCTTCGCTACATATAACGATGACTCGGCTGCCGAGTTTGTGTGCCCACAACTCGGCAGCCGAGTCGTTGTAACATGTAGCAAAGAATCGTGGGCACGAACAAATTATTGTTCAACCCATATGCTGAGTTCTGGGCACTGAAAGTGTTAATAGAATTATTATTATTACTGTTATGTCTAATAGAAATTAATAGTACATAATAAATAGAAGCAAATAAGATAATAGTGTTTTCTCAGGCTGTATATTTATAAACTTGTTCACATCCTGGCCAGCATACCTATATTAACACTTTTGGTGCCCAGAACTCAGCATATGGGTTGATCAATAATTTGTTCATTTGCCCACATCACGCAGCCAAGTTAAACGATGACGATTCGCAAATGGAAAATGTGTAAATTGCATGTTGTTGCTATACTATGTTGTCAATATAATAGTTACTTACAACAATATCCGTCATTCACAATCAAGTTCTCAGACATACAAGCATTCACACTATAACAGTAGCTATGGCTTTTCAGGTGAAACCCACTCTACAAAGTCCGAGGAAGTGCATGCCATAACCCTGGCTCACAACATACATGTAGACAATCCCATCTCGGTGCTGAACCAGGATGACGCTAGAAGTTTTCATGCTTCCGACGCTAAGAAAAAATACGCCTTGTTTCGCAAGGCCACTACTTTGGATAAGACAAACAACAATTATAATGTGTCCATTGAAAACTGTAACAAATCTGAATCAATATATAAAAGAAAAAAAGAGGTTAGTTATTTAGTGAGGAAGATGTTATTTTATGTTATGGTTGCATGAACATGCCTTATCTTGTATTACTGCTCTTGTTTAGTTATCATGTAACAAAACAGTAAATACATATTTCAGGCTTATAAAGAATTAGAAGCAGAGTACAAAAAATGGAAATCTAGCCACGAACAATTGCGATCGCACGATCAGATCAAAGAGCGGCAGAAGGAGCTACAGAACGAATACTATTGGAGTGAGATAGCAGAATTAGAGCGAGAGGCGAATAAGATCCAAGAGCAGTATGACAAGCAGAAGGCCAAAATGGAAAAACTGAGAGACAAACTACGTAATATGGAACAGAACTATGGCAGCAATACCAGCGCAATTGAGTAAGTCTAAATTATAAATATTTTCTCTACTCTATTATGTTTATAAAACTTATGATGAAAATTAAGCTATCTTTGCAAAAATACCTAACTATGTTTTTTACCTTTAACATGTAGCGGTTGGGTATAATAATAAAGTCTTTATTGAGAGTAACAATGAGACTCATATAGTGTTAGTAACAATAAATAAACAGTATACAGCGAGGGCCAGCCTCAGAGAACCTGGGGAGTATGTCAAAATTAGTTCAGTCAAAAGTAGAAAAAAGTAATTCTTCCATTCCGTTTTTAGGGTTCCGCACCTTAGTATGCCTCTGCAGTCCGTTCTACTTTATTTCATTTCTTCCATCATGAACCCACTTCCTGTCTCATTGTCTTCCATTAAATTGTATATTTTAAAGTTAAGTACTGTATTCTATATATTATGTAGATATTTATATTTCGACATATTTTTTTTAAATTTTTAATGATTTTGATTTGGTAGTTATAGCTGTCAGCGATAAGACGCCATTTTACACATATTTAATTATGTTTGTGTAAATGATTTGTGTAATTATTTGTGGTGTACAATCAAGTATATTCTATCTATCTAAAGTATGGAGTAGTAGAGTTTAAAGTAGTCTATGAAACTGCACTAACTAGATATTAAAATCACTATATATTTAAACTCGTGATTTAACAACCCCTGATAATGTTCATATTCGTTTATTGTGTAATTTTTTTTTCTTATTGTTTCCCACTGCTGGGCAAAGGCCTCCCCCATATCCTTTCAGACATTGTTTTCTTGCACCACCTCGAACCAGCCTTTGTGTCATTTAGAAAGTGTAAATAATTAAACCTTGATTTAGTTGCGATAGACGTCAATATGAATAAATTTACTATAGTAATTATTATTATAATGCAATAGGTATTTGAATTTATTATTTACTGATTTATATGATAAAGTAAAAGAAGTAACTAACCATCTTTTCTGTACACATAAACAACAAGTAAGTGAGTGTAGAATAGAATATTTATTTTATTAGGTGTTAAGGATCAATCGCTCCACATATTTTGCTTAATTATATTATCTTGTTGCATGCTGAACATGCAAAAGTATCTTAAAATTACCATAAAAAACTATAATATTACACTTTAATATTACAAAGATCATGCGTGACACAAACAAAATAAAATTTACATTATTATGTTATGTTGTAATTATTTCGACTTTGCTTAATACATATACATATTTATTAAATATTCACTTCAAGTGTAGAAAACATTTTTGTAAAGCCATTTCTTCAGATTATCTCTCATGATCTAATTTCTTTTGGTATTTGCAAATTACTTTTGAATACTTTGCCTCTCCATCTTGTCACAGCCAGTCGTGAGTTTTTTTTTTTTATTTGAATGGCTTTGATTATATTTTACTAAGTAGGTACGATCCAGTAGAAGGAATGGGTTTTAAACACCAGGGCAGTAGTAGGAATATATTTCAAATATTTGTAAGAAATAACTTTTTGGTTTTCTTGAATGTGTTAAATTTCTTGTAATTAAGTCAGAAGAGGAGGAGAGTCAAATGTAACTCAAAAAGGCCATCTTTTTGAGTTGCATTTAAAGTGCTTTTTAAGATATTATCAAAGTGATGATTCTTCTACTCATTATCTGTCAATAAAATGTTTATAACTATTGACACTATGCACCCCACGCTTTTTTACAATAATGTACTTACATTCATTTCTTTTTTACACTATTCTTAATCAAATTTATTAAATTTTATTTTCTGTTTTTTAGTTGGATTTTTCTATAAAAGCGTGTTTCTTTAGTTTTTTTTAACTATAATTTATTATGGACACTTCGGAATGTGAAAAAGTTTTCTGTTCCTGTTAACGTATTCTATACTTTTAGAAACAAACATTAAAGAGCTAACATTTTTCGCTAGGTTTTACTAAAATAACGCGATTTTGTTTTTTTAGGGTTCCGTACCCAAAGGGTAAAAACAAGAGCCTATTACTAAGACTCCACTGTCCGTCTGTCTGTCACCAGGCTGTATCTCATGAACCGTGATAGCTAGACTGTTGAAATTTTAACAAAAACAAAAATAAAAATGAGAAATAAAATTAAAAATAAAAGGGCCCCCAAACCAGTAACATGTTTTTTTCGGCTTATGGTACGGATCCCTACGTGTGCAAGTCCAACTTGAACGTGGCCAGTTTTTTTTACCATGACGCGTTTCTGAAATTTGTTTTTTTTTTCTTTATTATTAAGAGTTTTTTTAAGAATTAAGTTCAAGAAAAAGCAAATAGAGTTAAGAATTGTTGCAAGGTTAAATGTATTTTTCCAGGCCTATCATCTGTAACTTTCTTATATGTCTACCTAATTCTTGGTCTGCATTACTTCATCTTTCTCTGATCTGATTGCCATCAACTTGCAGGAGCGACCGCTGTGGTATAATATAAATCGAGGATCGATTATTATTTTCTCTACTTTTTGCTATTGACTCAAGACTCAAAGACTCAAAGCATTTATTTCAATTAGACCATTTACAGGCACTTTTGAATTGTCAAGGTCGGTCGGTCAAAAAGATGAAGCTCTTTGCACGTTCCAAAGCGTAGATCTCTATGGAGAAGAATTGATTTAATGGAATCCTATTTTCCCCTTTTTAACAAATCAAAATGTATAGCGAGCTGCGAAAGGTCCTCGACGAGAAGACTCTGCAGAAGACGGCGTTAGAACACGAGCTCCGTGAACTGGAGACAGAAGTGAACAGCGTACAGGCAAAGTGGAGAAGCTCACAAAATACCGCCGGCAAGATCACCGACTCGCTCAACAGGGAAAAGAGAAAGATAGTGGATCTGGAGAGAGAGATACAGAATATTGGGTAAGTTGAGTCACAGTAAACAGTTTGCAGGCAAAATGGTGCAGCTCAACGTGGGTAAGCTCACCAACTCGCTCAATTGAGAGATCGAAGAGAGACCTACACTATGTTGCATGCTACAAGAACGAACAGTCCTATTTACAAAAAAAAAACTTGTATATAAGTATTTAGGGAATAGGTTAACACTGTTTCCAGTTAAACGTTTTAACGAGTTGCTTCTCTTCTTAAGGCCATCTTATTAAATATATCAGATACATATTTTTAATCTCTATTTCTGCCATTCAAATTACATTATTTATTGGAACATTATATTGTGTCTCAGTAAAGTGATGCGTTAGTTCTAATTAAATAATCTTGGCACCGCAATAATCTGCCGTGTCGTGGGGTTGATTGCTGAAAGCTTCGCTGCGAGAGAGTACCGACTGTTTGTCACTTGTGAATATCATTTTGAACGAAAAGCTATCTTGCGAAGTCGTGACAAGCAAGCATCCGTATTGGCAAAAGAGAATTGCGCCGTATAGTGGTCCGTGTAAGCGCTCCTTTAATCATTACAAGCTACGTCTACACAAGCGGTCTTTTCACTAGATCTGGTGCCGCGGAGTCTCGTCGCGCAGAGTTAGAAGCGCGGGCAGCGCGCGCTCAGTCCGCGGCGGAGGCGGTGCACGCGCGCTACGCCACGGCGCAGCACGAGGCCGAGCAGGCGCGCGAGAACGTGGCGCATAAGCAGGCCCAGGCCGATCAGCTCAACAAGCACGCGCAGCAGCAGCGCGGGAAACTCAGTATGTATCCTAACCACGGCGCAGCACGAGGCCGAGCAGGCGCGCGAGAACGTGGCGCATAAGCAGGCCCAGGCCGATCAGCTCAACAAGCACGCGCAGCAGCAGCGCGGGAAACTCAGTATGTATCCTAACCACGGCGCAGCACGAGGCCGAGCAGGCGCGCGAGAACGTGGCGCATAAGCAGGCCCAGGCCGATCAGCTCAACAAGCACGCGCAGCAGCAGCGCGGGAAACTCAGTATGTATCCTAACCACGGCGCAGCACGAGGCCGAGCAGGCGCGCGAGAACGTGGCGCATAAGCAGGCCCAGGCCGATCAGCTCAACAAGCACGCGCAGCAGCAGCGCGGGAAACTCAGTATGTATCCTAACCACGGCGCAGCACGAGGCCGAGCAGGCGCGCGAGAACGTGGCGCATAAGCAGGCCCAGGCCGATCAGCTCAACAAGCACGCGCAGCAGCAGCGCGGGAAACTCAGTATGTATCCTAACCACGGCGCAGCACGAGGCCGAGCAGGCGCGCGAGAACGTGGCGCATAAGCAGGCCCAGGCCGATCAGCTCAACAAGCACGCGCAGCAGCAGCGCGGGAAACTCAGTATGTATCCTAACCACGGTGCAGCACGAGGCCGAGCAGGCGCGCGAGAACGTGGCGCATAAGCAGGCCCAGGCCGATCAGCTCAACAAGCACGTGCAGCAGCAGCGCGGGAAACTCAGTATGTATCCTAACCACGGTGCAGCACGAGGCCGAGCAGGCGCGCGTGAACGTGGAGCACGAGGTGAGGAGGATGTATGCGAAGCGGTACGGCTTAAAGGTGCAACTGATTTCGGTCGACCGATATCAACCAATTTATCGACTCAAATCTCAAAATATTAGTTTTCCTGCTGCCGGTTGAGTTCATTAACTTTCGTAAAAGATAAAACCATTATCGCCAAACTTGTGATCATCACGTAGGCAAGCACGAATGACCGCATGTCTGTTGCTCACGACAAAAAGACGCCAAGAATAATGCCCATTTATGACCAGCGTGTAGTAACTCCTAGTAAGTAACTCCATGATTCAGTTGATCAACTGACTCATGGAGTTACTTACCCATTTTTCTATATAGAATACTATTTTACACGAGCAATCAATTCAATGTTGAATACGAGTTGTTGACTTTCATCATGGAGCATTAATTAGAACTAAATTAAATTATATGACCTTCACACTGGTAACTGGGATTTTTTTTAAATGTAGGGTTTCGATTCCCAGGTCGAGCAGTGTTATTGGGATTTTCCAATTGGGATTGTTGCTATATGCTCGCCCCCTATTTCATGAAACTAAAACATAACTCGCGAAATGTTGTTGTATCTATGCACAAACTCAGCCCAACCCTTCGGTAAATACTGTTACGCGCCAGAATTAATGTCGGGTACCTTAAGTTACTACTAGCGCCATCTAGTATCGAGTAGCAGAACTAGTAGGGTCAAGTACCTTCTAGACATTTCTTTGTCAGAACATTCTACACTTCTCGATATCTGGTCAGTCGGCAGCGGTAGTTACGAGTACATTCCAGATGTTTCTAGAACTAACCACAGTAGATAAATATACAGTAAAACATCTTCATACAAACGTGCCGCTCTCGGTTTGAATGTGTGCGTGCGCGCCGCGCGCCATGTCGGCACGCGATTTCACGCACACGCTAGCATAATATATGGGGCAATAAGGTGGCGGCAGTGCGGGCTGTGCAGCGCGACTGTGAGCACGCGCGTACGCTACATGACCGCTTGCGTTCGTCAACTCTCGCCGGCGCGGGCGGCGGACACTTGTCGTAAATTACGAGTATCATGACTTCAAAAAGAGGAAAAAAATATTGTAGTGTTTTCGGGTGCCTCAATAATGATTTCGCAAACCCGGACTTATCATTCTTCATACTTCCTACTCAACCAGAAATGTAAGTACCTACTTATACTTAAATATTATTAGAAAATATGGTATTGTATTGTTTATTTCACAGTTTATTTGCTTTATTAAGAGCGTAGCCGAGTCGCATTTTTCTGAATACTATGTTTAGAGCTAAAGTTTATTTTAAGAAGTCTAGTTTTACTATAAAATAGAGGATTGAGTACGAAACATCGTTTTGGTAAACATATTTTTCGCGTAGGTATAGTTGTAATAAGGACAATTTCACAATAATTAATAAATAATAATAAAGCGTTCCGGACGTGCAGAAACAGGAGAAAAATTTTCTCGGTATCAAATTTGTAACTTAGTATAATAAATGTTATGTGAATAAAAGCTTTTTATTTTTACTAAATTTATAAATTGGTAAAATATTCAATCATAATATGCTTTTTATTTTATAAATTTAGATCAAGTGCTGCTTGTTCGAAAATATTAACTAAAAGTAAAAGTGACAACCCTGGGTATCAACGCAAGAGTAGGCTAATAACTCGGCGGGCGGCCTTAGATAACCTACTGTATATTTATCTACTGTGAACTAACTGTCCTATATAAAGAGTGCGTAGTCCGCGACCGGGTCAGTATTGGATTAGCGATACAAGCGAATACTTCGGAAGCGATCTTCAAGTGCGAATAAAGTGATCAGTGGTGAACTTGTGTTTAATAATTAGTGAGTTTAAAGTTGTAATTAGTGTTTTTAAATTAAAGTGTCATTTTGGTTATTTAATCGGCTGTTTTTATTGTCACGAACCCCAAGCTCGTAACAATACAAGTACATGCGTGATTGTATGGTATACTAGCTTTTGCTCGCGGCTTCCCTCGTATTTATGTAGATTTTCGCCAAACAAAAAGTAGCATTTAACCGCATCCAAGGTCCCATCAAACTCTGTACTAAAATTCATCAAAATCGGTTCAGCGATCGAATCGGTTTCGACGTAAAAGCGTAACAAACAATCTCATTATAGCATTTATAATATTAAGTAAAGATTTTTATTTAACAGGTCAACTGAAGCAGACATTACGTGAGCTTGAGTCGCGCGGCAACGACTCGTTAGCGGTGTACGGAAACAACATGGTTGAGCTATGCCAGCATATCGACGCCGCCTGCGCCAGGAAACAGTTCTCGCAGAAGCCCAAGGGGCCAATCGGTACGTATGACATGAATCTGCAAATATATAAAAGATGGAAGGTAATCTGCAATGCTAGCAAGCAGCTGGCGCGTTTATTGCCAGTATTACCTATAAACTGTTAAATTTGCTCAGACCGGCTCAGATCAGATCTCGTAAAATGGGCGATGCTTCAGATATTGTCCAAAAGCACATAGCTCTAGAACAGGGATGGCCAACCGGTCGATCGCGGTTATTGGTCTCGTCGATAGCGGTAAGGCAAAAATATAAATACGAAGGTATAACGGACTGTGCAACTATATAAATAGGTTGGGTTAATTACTGTTTAAAATTAATTTTTTTAGAATTATGCAAATGGTTGATCGCACAGGGTTTCGTCAGTAAAAAGTAGATCTTGGGTCTAGTCAAGTTGGCTACCCCTGCTCTAGAACAACCCAGATCCTTACCTTAGTTATTGAGGTGGAAGTTGCAAATTAGCTTAGTAATGTATCGAATTACCAATCAACTTGTATTTAATCATGTCATGTCATCAACCTCTTGACATTACCTTATTCATCAAGTCCACCTTTATATCCTTTTATGATGCACAAAGTTTAATAAATACATATTTGTCAGGAGCATATTTAAAAGTAAAGGAGAAGAAATGGGGCGGGGCGCTGGAACACATCATTGGTGGAAGCATCCAGGCCTTCTGTGTCAACACGCCCGAAGACTCTAGGAAACTCTTCCAGTTGATGAACCAAGTGAGTATTGCAAGAAACTGTACAGTCAGTTCGCTCAAAAGTGATGATTTGACATTGACAGCGCATTTATGTCGTAACAGTAACGACGATATTGCAGTGCAAGTGTTACTATTGATGATGTTGTGTTACTATTGGTGACGGGCGGGCGTTTTGGGGGACTGTCTTTTTGTAGAACTTGTTCAAAAAGTGCTGGCACTCAGCCTAATTTGAATAAATGACTTTTGATTTTGATTTTGATGCGCGGTTGACTGTAACCAGTGGTAACACTTATGCATGTGCAGTAACCTTTCACGCATGCGAGATCTTTAACAATAATTTTCTTTGAAAACTCTGGCCGCCGGAGTTCGCTTTCGTCTAAAAAGTGGCCGCATATTCGGTTCAACCGATACTTATGTTCTTGAACGACTATGGTAGACAACTAAAACCGAGTGTCTTGTTAGCCATTGAGTCCATCAGCAGCCTGGATACCTTTATGTTCTATGTGCGACTGAAACGTAACTAGCTTAACCTTTTGAACGCCATTGTCACGTATATGTCACGAATCTGTAACAAAAAGTACGGCGAATTTGTAGCTTGGCGTCGGGGGCACGCTGATGCGTTTATGCTCTGACGTTTTAAAGGTTAATTAAACAAATATTTCTGTTATAGTCTGTATATTTTTTTTAATTATTTTTTTTTTAGCTTGTTTTCGGGCATCGCCTTCCGATAAATAATAGTTTTTAATACAGTCACTTTTTAATACGTTATAAAAATATGAGTGTCACGTTATAAAACGACTTGCAGGTCAGGTTTATAATAGTATCACACGAATGTTTTAAAATCTAATTACATTAACATTTATAAAATGATAATGTAGTGAAAAAAGAAAGAAAAATAAAGCGTTTGTGGTCACTAAACTTACATGCAAGCAAGTAGTTTATGAAACTGTGCAGTTTCACATACTACTTTATCTAATCTCATCACCAAACATAATTAATAATCAAAATCTGTTGATGAGGATTATGAGGAAAAAACAGTTTTTTTTTAATCTTTATATTATATAAATTAAATATACATTGTGGTAACCAGGAGTTTAATTAAAATAACGCTTTTAGGTTGCGTATCAAAAAACTTCAACCAAAACCAAAAAATCTGCCTACTCCGACCCGTGCTCAAAATTCAAGCCTTTATGTTTAAAGGCTGATTTTCGTACTATCAGCCATCAATTTAAATTCACGAATTACAGTTATACGACTTCAGAAAAATCATTCCTAAATAAGTAACTCCGTTTAATCCCTTAGGTGTACGGGTCTCGGGCCAAGCCGAGTGTTACGTGCAGCAAGTTCCTCCCGCGCGTGCACGACGTGCGCAACACGCGCGTGCGCGCCGGCGGCCACCTGTCCGCGCTGGACTCGCTCGATATCAACGACCCCGTGGTCGCCAACTTCCTCATTGATAACGTCGGCATGGAGAGGGTGCTGCTTGTCCCTGATCACGGTACGTTTTCTTAAACTTGTAACGTGCCAACTACATACCGTGCACTCGTGTACGCCCGTTCGTATTGTGTTATTTTTAAATCGATTCCCTCCCACTCTCTACTTCACCGTTCGTCTCTGAATCAGCCAGGGACCGGTCGTGTATTTTCTATTACTTTTAAAACATCATCAAAATATATTTAAAAAATCAGCATTAATTTATTTTTATGAAAAAATGAAAGGCTGATTGTAGATTTGACTTTATGTCGAATTAAGTTCACCGACACCATTATTAACCACTCTGTACTTCAGAGGCCGCGGTCCACCTAGCGGACAACGAAAACAACGTGCCCGAGAACTGCGCCAAGATAGTGACGCTGGACTCCACGGAGTACCACCCCGCACCCAACTACCGCAGCTACGGCGGCGCCGCCCGGACCAGTCGCTTCCTGCATCTCAGCACTGCCGAGAGGAAGAAGTAAGTGAAGAAAAAAAGAAAATTCATTTATTTATTCTCATATTATAAAGTTCCAATTATAAAATAATAAATATGCCTTATTGATATATTTTATCTACAGACAACTCTTAAAAAGGTTATAATACAAAAGTTTCCTAACAAAATAATGCTTTAATATAATCTTTTCATCTCGACCATAAAAGTTAAAAATACTAGGTTTTAGTTGACATTGACTAAAACAAAATACACAACCTGATAGTTATTTTTAATTGACAAGTAGGTAACAGCTACTTATATTAATTAATTAGAACAAAAACGATAAAAACTGCGTAAAGTCAAGCCCAAAATTATGGGTAAAAATAAAACTAGCTTTTTGCCCGCGTTTTCGTACGCGCATATCCCGTATCTTCCCCTTCTCTTAGGAATTTCGGGAAATCCTCTCAGTACCTACGGAGTGTAGGGAAGCTACATGCCAAATTTCAGCTCTCCACGAACGAACAGTAGTTTCGGCTGTGCGTTGTCTGTCATCTGTCAGTCAGTTATTAAACGAAACGAACCTGAACAAAATCGGACACTTTTTACGATTTTAGACTCGGTACCCTATCAGAGACTTGTAAGACCTTTTTCGAGATCTAACCTAAACCCTTACGAACTTTTTTTGTCTATGACCACTCGCAGTTCAGCACACTAAGGCTGGTTACTGCTTAACCGGACTATCCTGTGGTGGCCTTAAATGACTCTAAGGCCCCCAGCCAGGGCTTACAAACTAAAATAAAACTAAAACTAAATGACCGCTCGCTAGGGCATCCCCTGTGGGATAAGGACCTCGGCTAGCGGCGTCATTTGGGAGGAACAGCAAGGGACAGGCTGGGTCGTAACATTATTTGGGGAATTTAAAACTACTGGCTCAGCGACGCGGGCTGGCTCGGTAATCAAAGGTCGGGGAGGGTTATTACTGGGACGTCGCGACGGGCCCCGGCGGCGGGGCCGGAAAACGGAACGCGGTCTGTGTCGTGT
>NDFZ01004752.1:20517-113806 GCA_002192655.3 Mamestra configurata | reverse complement strand
TCGACGTGGAGTCGTTCATTCCTAATGAACCACGGGGCGCCCGTGGCCTTTCGGAGAAATCGATTTTGAACTACTTGCATCCTATGGATATGGTGCGACTTTGCGTGCGCGAAAGTGGCGCACGCATACGTCATTATGGGGCGTATGCACGTCGTGAAGATGCGCAGTTTGCATCTTAGGGACAGCTTGCTGCGTGCATTCAGCATGGAGTGGAGCCTACCGAGAGCGAAAGAGGCACGGGAACGTACCTTCTTTATGTGCTCAGCGAACGTAAGATGACGGTCGAGGATCACACCTAGATATTTGGCTTGCTTCTCCCAAGGGATCGGCTTGCCAAACATGGTGATCGGGCTGGGGACAAAGCTGTTAAAAATCGTGTGAGAGTCATATTCCGACGGAAAATCTTAACACCGCCATTCAGAAAAACGAATCACCAGCGCAACGCCATCTATCGAATATGTAGTAAACTAACAATATATTTGGCAGGGGAAGACTTTGATTAAACGCCCATATGTAACGATAAATAACAACAAGGTATTAAAATGGTCACTTATTTTGCTACGTATTAAAAGTTTCACAAATAACTTAAAAATTTGTTTTGGTGTTATTTTCATGCTCACGTGCATTTTTTTCATTTGAGATGTTCTTAATACAATGGCTATTTCTACATCAACTGAAGCAGCGCATACTATGTATACTATGTATATATATTTACGATATATTTCGTTTATGTTTTTGAGAAAATTAGATAAAGTAGTTGATGAAACTGCTCATAATTAGGTATGTATTAAAAGATTCGTGCGATACTCTTATAAACATCGCCTGTCACTTGGTTACTCACTCATATTTTAAAACCGGCAAAGTATTCAATGTGTCGGGCTACGCACGGCATAGGGTTCCATAAAGTTGTCCCATAAGGGAGCGTTCAAGTATTACGTAACGCAATTTTTTTTTAACGTTTTTCTGTACCCCCCTCCCCCTCCCTAAACGTTACGTATCATCCAAGTGACAATTTTTACCTAAAAGTCCCAATTATGTCTACTACTCTCATGTTACCAAATTTTTTAATTAATAAATGTCATTTCAAGAAAAATATTGATGTTTATTTTTGTTTGGCAAAATGACTACTGTTTAGTGACTGTGTAACTCGAAAATATGTTTAGTGAGCTAGCGTTAAATAAAAAAAACAATGTTACGTAACGCGTTGTTCGAACACCCCTCCCGCCGCTGTAACGCATCGTAACGTTTTACAAGACCACCCCTCCCCCGAAATTGCGTTACGTAATACTTGAATGCCCCTCCTAACCATGAAAATGACTCTCATCCCAAGAAATATGTTATTTCCCAAAAAATACTCTCACCCCAGCTTAGAATTTTATTCGTAGACCCTTTTCGTTAGTGCGAACCCGAATACCATGAAAATGACACACAAAAAATTGCAAAGTTTTCGTTGGCGCCATTTTGGATTTCAATTTTGAGTTTATTTTATTTATTTATTATTTACTTCATTTGTTAAAAATGAGCGCTTTCCTTAAGTTTGTCATGTGTTATTACTTCCCATAATGTGTGTTATTAGCGACACATTCGGATGGTTAATACAGGGCGTGTTATATTTTTTTTTCAAAATCCAATGGTACAGTTTTTAGTTTTCATCAAAATCGGGCCCGAGACTCCAATCCACGCTCACTTGAAAAACTCACCTGTAAATGTTGCGCTCTAGGACAGAAAAAAAAACAGTTCACAACGCAACATATTTTTTTTTCTACAATATATTGTAATTAACACTAAAACGCGACAGTTAAATAATTTGTATTTTTTTGTCATCCTAGTGTTTTTTTTCTATGTATCCCACCGCTTATCTGTGAACAGTGTTGTAGGCAGCGCTGTGTGCACAATATTGGGATATGTTCTGTGTAACTCGATTTTCTATGTTTTATATTGTAGCATTTTGTTGTGTCTCTTAAATAAAATAAAATAAAACGCGTTGTGTGGCTTCTTTCCAACAGCCGGAATTCCGAATCATGGCACTTATGCAAACGACCACAACGCGTTGTAGCAATGAAGTAAAGCCATGACGCGTTCTGAGCCCTAACTGATCGTGATCACACTCGAAATAAGTACGTTGTATATACATGAATTGGGATAAATGGTATGACTGTTACAGACTGATGATAAATGATATTTATATTGTTAGTAGGTTAACACTTTTACACGTCAATATTTTTAAACTAGATGAGGCCGGTGTTTCCTAGCTGACTACCCTGAGAAGAAACACCGAAACAAACTCAGAGGTCAAAGTCTCTTTTAAAGTCCATACAATCGTACTGGCTAAACATTTGAGAACCATGTAGATTGGTTGTCTGAAGCGAGCGGTCTTTTGAGGAAAGTATCACTCAGATTTGAGTGGACCTATCCTGACACACAAGCATTTGTTACTTATCGTGTAGCTCAAACTTAAAACTTTAAGGAGCTCAACGACTTCACGAACAATACCAAAGTAAGGAAATTTGGGTAGGCCGCATAAAGAACTCAAACTGCCAGGCTAACATGAAATGAAAACGATGATGACAACATTCGATAAAACGTTGGCTACTGTGAATGCGCTAGCGCATTCATGTTTCATTTAACACGTACATCAAATAGAAATTATACCCTACAATAGTTAATTTCGTATGCGTGTATCTTTAACTAAGTGTTACTGAATGTAATTATCTCCATAGGCAAGTGCTAGCCGAGATTAAAGAGGTGGAAAAAGCAGTCGCAGATATAGAAGCGCAAGTCGAAGTGTTGAACCAAGAGGCTAATGAAGCGCGCTCTGTGGAGCGCTCGGCGTCTCGAGCGCTTCAGGCGCTGCTGTCCGAGCGCCACAGGAAGGATGAAGAGGCGCGCGTCGCCGCTGCAGCGCTGGATCAGCAGCAAGCGCCGCAGCATGCTGTTCTGGTATGAAACTCACAACTAACTAATATGATTATGAATGTGTGTGTTAGTGAGTTATTGTCGTTGGTGTTTTATTCCGAAGTATTCCATGGTTCTTGAGCATAGTCGCGAGAACTCCAAACAGCAGATTGACTCATCACAATATCAACGAAAAAGGAAGGAAATCGGAGTTTAAAAAAGTATATTCCTTCAGGTGGAAGAGTTAGACATATCCAAGGAGAAGATGACCACGCTGCAGAAGCAGGTGGACGAGTTGTCGAGCAAGGAGGCGGCGTTCCGACAGAAGCTGGACGAGTATGATGCCAGCATGAAGAAGAGCAAGAAGGAGATGGCGGAACTAAAGACCTCCTGTAGGAGCTTGCGGGTAAGCAAGAAGCGAGCCATTTTTGTTTAGTTAAGCCTCCCTTAAATTCAACCAGGGCTAGCTGAAAGGATGCCTGGAAGAATTTGTTGACCAAAAAGTATAAGTTACATTAGAATGCTCAAAACTTGTCCGAAGTTTAGACTTTTTCATTGCTGGCAACGTGTGCTTGTGCGGATTCAACTGGTAACGTGTGCGTGAAAATAATATATTTGTAAATACCTACTCATTGTTTGTTACGGTTGCAAAACAGCAATAAAGGCTTATTTTATTTATTTAACATGTGCGAGAGTGAGATAGCATTGACATTATAAACTTGTATCTGATATTTAGGAAGAAATAGACCAAGAGCAGCTGAAGCTCGACCAAGGCGTGACAGAGCGCAAGGCGCACGAGCAACGTCTTCGAGAAGACAGCATCAAGATGACACAGGTGGAAGCCATACTTGAGGACAAGCATGGCGTCATCCGAAAGAAGATCGAGGAGGCTGAGCAACTCTGCCCAAGGGTTCAGCGGCCTAGGTAAGGAATCAAACTATTTTGTTAGCAAATGATCGCGCGGTTACAGTTTTGATCAAGCGTCTTTGCCTCTCTGAAGTTAGGTGTTTGTGATGACCGCGGCGCAATCGCGAACAAAAGTGTTAGCGCGTAAAAATACTTTTGTTTTATACGTATTATATTACTTATGTTCTTGAATAGTGATATTGTCACTTATGTTCTTGAATAGTGTTTTTTTTACTCACTTGAATAAAGTTGTAGAAGCAGTTTGCGATTGTAAGATAAATAGGCAGAAATGCATAGGAAGGTAATAAGTATAGGTAATTGAAAGTGAGGGATTGTGTTCGCACCAAATAAATGAAAACCTTTAAATTTATTAAAGGTGCTCACATGGAGTATAAGGTATTCATTTTAGGCATATCGCACAAAAACTCACACACAAAACCAAGCAACAAACACAACAAGTAACAATAAGAAGATAACAAAACAATAACAAAAACAACTAATTAAAAATAATAACAATGTGTAACACTTATGGCATCGACAGTCTTATGCATTGAGCAAGCGAGACACAAGTAAGCATCGAATGTATACGAGCGACTGAGACGCCACTACACGCGCCAGCTTCCGCGAGACCAAAAATAGACTACTGCGCTGCGAATTGTGACGAACTTCAGAGTGGCAAAGTTGTTTGACGCATAGTATAAACGTTATTCAGTTCACTAATATGAGAAACCGATACCCATTACGTCTGTGAAGACTCACGAATTAGTAACGACAGCTCTGGACAGAGTGTTTCTCTATCAGCCATGAAGATTACCAAAAAGTTATCGCTACCGATATTATACGTCATTATTCCCTTACCTTTATACATTTTGGGAACTCGTGACTAAGTGATAACAGCCGCACGGGTTGATCTCCAAGATTAAGCAAAGTTTGTCGTCGTCCAGAGGATGTTGAGCCGTTGCTCCCGACTGTCATTCATATTTCTTTGGCAGTCGTTACGTCAGAAGTCAGTACAATTCTTCGAAGTTTTAACATTGTAAAGTCTTGCCAAAGGGTATTATTATATATTATTATAGTACCCAGTTACAGGGTGGTGGAGGACAGATAGGCAGTCGCTCTATGTAAAATACTGACATTCAGCATTCCGGTTAGACTGGAATCCGGCCCCAACATAGTTGAAAACCGGCTCTGGTTCAATCATGGTCCGGAGCGAGGAAGTGTGGGAAGCAGTCACCTCCTTCTGTGAAGCAGTATTGCTGGCAAAGGAGGAGGGATGGGAAGCACTCACCTCCTTCTGCGAAGCAGTAATGCTAGCGAAGAAGGAGGCATGGGAAGCAGTCACCTTTTACTGCTAAGCAGTAATGCTAGCGAAGGAGAAGGCATGAGAAGCATTCACCTCCTACTGCGAAGCAGTAATGCTAGCGAAGAAGGAGGCATGGGAAGCAGTCACCTTTTACTGCTAAGCAGTAATGCTAGCGAAGGAGAAGGCATGGGAAGCAGTCACCTCCTACTGCGAAGCAGTAATGCTAGCGAAGAAGGAGGCATGGGAAGCAGTCACCTTTTACTGCTAAGCAGTAATGCTAGCGAAGGAGAAGGCATGGGAAGCAGTCACCTCCTACTGCGAAGCAGTAATGCTAGCGAAGGAGGAGGTATGGGACGTAGTCGAATCTTTCTGCCAAAAAGTAATACTAGCGAAGGAGGAGGCGGGCCGCGTTAGGTAGAAGCTAACCTCACGCCCCAGCTGACGCAACAGAAGGGGACGTCCCGGGCGTCGGGAGTCGCAGGGCTCGTCCCGGCCACCTACTGCGAGCGTTGGGTGGCTCGCTGTCCGATCACCACCAGGCCCGGGTCGATGGCGCGTTGTGTTCCACGCGCGCCTCAAAGACATGTCAGCATAGTAGACGGTGCCCGCTAGGGCCAGAGCTTACCAGGGTACAGGAACTTTTTCGAAGGAGTCACTACGCCAAGCCTTTTCACAACACATAGCTGTTAAGAAAAGGCTTGACGACTAATATAGAATTTGACAATATTACCCCTGATAGAATGTCAGTTTGTGTAGAGCCCCGTGTGTCACGTGATAACTTCCGCAGAGACAGGGCGATAGTGACCAACGAGCTGAAGAAGATTCAGCTGAAGCTGAGCTCGATCCGCAGCGACGGACTCTCGGTGGACGAGGTGGCGCAGCGCCTGCGGGACGCCGAGCACAAGTACCTGCACACGCGCAACGAGCTTGAGGAACTCGTTAAACTTATCGCTGAGGTGAGTAAACGACATAATTTTTTTAAGGCTCGCGTTTTACCATTATTCCACCTCATAGTATGCGAAGATGTGGGACTTTGATACCATAGTACCAAACCACAAACCATCCAAACGATATCCATCATAGGGGATAGCGTTTGGTTTTGCAATGGTTCTTACAACCTAAGTTAGTTAGACTTGGACATATAAATTAAATTCCTTATCCCATGTTACTTGGGGTCGGCACAACACGTTTTTTTCTTTCATACCACTCCTAACACAATCCATCCATCTTTATATATATATAAATTAAATAAATTGTGTAGAATATAAACATTGTATAGGATATATAAATTAAACTAGCTGTACCGCCCGAGGCTCCGCCCTCGTTAATGTCGAAAATTATCTCAAGGGAACATACTCCCGGGATAAAAACTCCTATCCTATGTCCTTTCCCGGGACTCAAACAATCTATATACCAAATTTCATCTGAATCGGACCAGCCGTTTGCACGTGAAAAAGTAACAAACAAACACACACTGACAAACTTGCGCCTTTATAATATTAGTGTGATGTGATAAATTGTATATTTAAGCCATGTCATTTCTTTTTCAACCGGACCGCTACGCGGATCCTCACACACAAACTCTTAGCTGAGTATATCGCACCTTTAAAGTAAAACGGTTACTAAAAGAAAATTTTCATGAATTGAGGTATCAATTCCATCTATCTAAAAACAGTGACTATTTTCTAATATAGGGGAGCCATCCCCTATAAAATTTCATAATTTCGTTTAGTAACGGTTTTACTTTAAGAGGTGCGATATGTCGTATTATTTTTACGGTATACCTTTTCCACAGAATAAGATCGCAGCACAGGACCACTTGAATGATTTATACAAGCTACAGACCGATATGGCAAGAAAAGTGGAGATCAGCTTCCAATCTATGCTACGTCTTAGAGGATACTCGGTAAGATATAATAGGAAATTTGACAAAAAAAACTAATAGTCTATCAGATAGATTTCCAAAAAATATTGCACACATATATTTTCTTTTGTCACTTAAACAAAAAATGAAGACGATACCGTGCGTTGAAAACTCGTGTGACGTCACTTACCAGTACACTTTTTACTGGAAAATGACGTTACAAGCCCCCACTCCTTATCTTTGATGCGTTGTATCTTCGTATTTTTTTATTGGTTTGATCAAATAAAAAATAGGTACTTATCCAATATTTTTCGATAATCTGACTAATCATAGCTACCAACAGTAGCTGAAACGTCATGATTGAAAGGAAAACATGACGTCATTGAGACCGGCCGTCAAATGTATTACGCTATCATCAGCTCTACTTCAGTGGGGCACCAGCGGGACCCAGTCATACAAGTAGATGAACAGCGGCTTGACTGGTTTATGTATTGTATACCTTTCATCTAAACACAGTTGTATTTATACTAACTCTCGTGTTACTTCAACTAGGGTCGCATGGAAATAAACCACAGTGTGGGTTCTCTAGAAATCCAGTGTTCCGGACGCGAGAGCAGTAACAAGCGCGTGGCCGCCACTACGGCGTCACTGTCGGGCGGAGAGCGATCCTACTCCACTGTGGCCTTCATCATGGCGCTGTGGGACTGCGTCGAGCTGCCCTTCTGCTTCATGGACGAGTTTGATGTGTTTATGGTATGACGGAGCATGTTTCTACATTATCTGTGGCAGCGCGCCCTATGTAAATTACTGTGCCTCACTGACGCGCCGCATTTACGATATTTCAATTATGTTTTTGATGACACTACTTAATCATTAGATAAAGTGAGTAGTGTCTTTTCAAAAGGGGATAACTGCATGTTTATGGCGATTTCCTTAGAAAATATCCTGTTTTGTTTCAAATACGTTTTTTCAAGTCCAATTTTCTAGGTAGAATATCCCTTTTTGCATTCGTTCAAGATGTAAAATAATGTATTTTAGCATGTGTAAGAAGACCTCATATTCAGTTGAAAAAATTATAAATTTGGATATTCCCCCTTTGTAAAGACTTTCCCCAAGTAGTGTATGAAACTGCACATAATTTAGTGTGGAAATATTCGTGTGCGCCTAAGGCTCGGTTTACCCCCAAAGAACTTAACAGGGAAGTGTTATCGCCGAACCACTTTAAATCGATACTGTTCCTTCCGTTGTTCCTAATAAATGATCATTTCCGGGACAAGGAAAGTCCCGGGACTGGAGGCCGTTAAAGGACATCATTCATCCTCCTCACATTTTTTGGCTAAATAAAAATAAAATTAAAGTTCTGCAAGAATATGTTCTTTTTCATTTTTTAATATAGGCCCAACTCCATAAGGTTATTCTTCAGCAAATTACAGAAAGCTTGTACTATTATTCATACTGAAGATAGCATTTTTCAAACTCTTATAGCAGCTGAGGAAATAGCTCAATCGATTTGGTTTCATAGTGAAAAATGAAGAGAATAAAGTATTCTGCCCGAATATGACTTCTTTTTTTGGTTCCGGTACTTTCATAATTAAGCTTAAAATTAATTCCAGTGCTTCGAGACACGAGACGTCCCGAGACCCAAAGTCTAGGCAGAGGGAACTTCTATTAGTGCATATATCACCGGAAAATGGCAAACGCCGTAAGATTGTAAAATATCACGTGAAATTGTAAACTATTTTTTCTAAATAAGACACCGACATATTGGAAACTATTGAATTTGGATGGGATTTATTGTAGGTATACAAAACGATTTTTTCATAATATATCGAGAAATTATAATCTAATCAAGATTTATTACAATCTTACGGAGTCTACAATTTTCCAGTGACATATACGTCGCAGCAAACTAGCTTTATCAGCCGTTTAAATGGGAATATGCATGCAATTTTTTTATTTGCAAAATAAAATACTTATTGGCTCTAATAAACAATTAAGATTATTTTTTTAAAATACCTTCAACAGCGAGAAAGTTATATAGCTTCAAAGATGCCAATTAGAAAGAGAAGTCCGATACGAACTCTGACGTCAAATAACATGTCGCCTATACCGCTGCCATAGAAAACAGCGTCTTCGCGAGAGGGACAGATATATTTGTTTAAAACAGTTATATCTCGTTTGTTTTTCGATCAATTTTGATTATATTTTCACTGTTAGTATTATATTTTTGTATATTTTTAGATAAACTGTATAGATACTAAATATTTTTTTCATGCATATTCCCTATTGGCTGCCCAGACAAGTAGCGGAACATAGGGCACAAAGAGCTTAGTGCACCCCGACACGGATAGGTTAAGCTCGAATGGTATGCCTGCCGGTGTTAGAATGTTGAAATAGATTGTTGTTTGAATTGAGAATTCCCAAAATTAAATATTTCATATACTTTCGTCACACGGTTACCGTATTCTATGAACGGCCTAAGCTAGACGCGTCGGCTGAATGTCATTTATGTCGCCGTTTAATCGGCGGAAAAGGCTAGGCAGCCAATTAAACGGTTGATTAAGCCAGTTAGCTGCGACATATACAACGTGTACCGATATTATAATACAGGGGAAACCGTTTATTATGACTCCGGTTATATTGACCAACCGCTTACTAAGTAAATACAGTGCGAAGTTTGGTTTTCACATAAAATGTATATATATAAAACAAAGTCGGTATAGTTACACCATTTATAACTCAAGAACGGCTGAACCGATTATAAAGATCTTTGGTTTGTTGGATTTGTCTTTGTCCCGAATAGCAGAATAACTATTAAAACATTAATAAAAAAGGAAAACAGAAAAAAAAATACAATTAAAATTTTTCGAATATTTTGATACCAAGGCGGTACGAAGTTCGCCGGGACCACTAGTTCTTTATAAAATGTTCGGATAAAATGACTTCGCTTATGGACATGTCGCTTATTATGACCTAGTTTTAAGGAATTATGTTCAGTTATAGTGAGTGACATGATTCCTAACACCTTCACTAGTTGTCGTGATCATTTTCACCCCTTTCCTGCGACGACATTTTGTGCAATTTGAATATTTTCTCTCTATTTCACTTAATTTTTAACAAAAATAGGCAGTTGTGTAGTTAGCTTAAGACTATGCTCTGTATGACGTTCGCTTAGCATGACGTGTTTTTCACTTCCCTTCAATGTTATAAGCGGATTAATAATAATAATAATAGGCAGCTGGATCAAGGGCTTGATTCAGAAAGTAGTACCTACTTTTGGACACGGCTCGCATTGTTTGGAGGTTCCTCTCTGGAGCCCTGACCGCCGGTAGCTTGGACCTTGTTCCCGATACCGGTGGGCTACTATTTTTTATATTTTTAAATGTTTTATTTTGTATTTTTTAAGAAATATTTAAAAATGTAAAAAGTAAGTTTAAAAAAATGAATAAACGAAATAATAATAAATCTTTATTCAAAATTCAAATTGGTACAATAGAATAATAAATCTTAGATGAGATTTTACTGTACAAGACTTATAGAAAGCTATCTAAGAAGACATATTTATTTCATCCCGTGATTTTACAGGACAACGTGAACCGTACGATAGTGATGGATCTCCTGATCAGCCACGCGCTCGACAAAACAAGCCGACAGTTTGTGTTCCTGACTCCGCAGGACACCTCCACAGTTAGCGCTGAATCTAAGATTAGCATACACAGGTGAGCTTTCATAACTTCTTGATATTCTCCAGTTCACTTAAAACATTCATGCCTGTCTAAATTCCCCGAGGTGTACACTAGCCATGTTTAAGTCCTATAGAGGGATGCGGAACAGGCTGTAAAGTCCAAAGTCAAAGTGTTTTTTTCAATTAAGCCATTAAACGGCACTTTTGAACGTCATCAATCATCATTAACAGTTCAGTTAAATAATTGTATTCAATAAATAAAGTGACTCTACTGTCCATTCGGAAAGGTAGATTCTTATGGAGAAGAACGGACAAGAAACTCCATAGTTACTCTTTGCAAATAATGGTTTTACAATATTTGGTATACCAAAATTAATTTAATATTATGTGAAGACGATGCACCCAGAGTATGCTACTTATAGGAACAAAGTATTACCAGCAGAGGTAAACTTATTCATGTTCTAAATAAATTTACTCACATATTTACAAATAATGGAACAATTATTTAAAACGTGTGTGAATTAACAAAAATATAAAGTTAATACATAAATCAACCAGTTTGATTTTGTCTACACCTTTTATTGTCCTATGGAGCAGGACCAGCAGGTCCCGCTAACCTTCGTTGAAAAGGGAGGATCCTGCGACCAGACGGCGGTTGTGTCTAGTGGGCAGCTGCCCAATGTTTTTTTTTTTTATGAGTGGCTTCTCGCAGTTCAATCTATAGGGTTGTCGACTGCTTAACCAGGCTTGCCTGTGGTGGCCTTAATATAATATTAAAGCCTCCAGCCAGGGCTTATAAAAAACATACAAACTAAGCGACTACACGCTAAGGGCACCCCCTGTGGGGTACGGGCCTCAGCTTAGGGCATCGCTGGGGAGAGGACAGCTAGGGACGGGCTGGATCGAACTGGATAACTGCCCAATGGTTTGAGCTGTTTTATATGTTCAAATCGCTCGGAAAACTGATACCGCGATGCAGGATTTGTTTGACGTAGTTCGTTGCTGGCGGTATAGAGGTCGCTACGTTAGATTTTGTGGCGGTATACATTCCGCTCCATTCCCATTAAATAGTGACAAACAAATACAGACACCTGGCGACTACAGCGACCACCGTGCCAACGAGTCAGTTCATTAACCGGGGGAAAAAAGTCCAAGAATGCCTGTTTCCATTTTTTATCAGGCTATGGAAACGGTACTCAGGGTAACCAAGCACTCGCAAAGAATTTTAATAAATGCAATCTTCTCAATTTTGTTTCAGAATGTCGGACCCACGGCCGTAATACGTATTCACGTAATAATTTATAAGCTATCCAAAGGATAATATTTTATCATGTGATTGTTATTACTAAATTTACCAGATCTAATGTTCGGGTACCTTCTCGATGCTACATGTTACATCGTTAATTCTTTTTATACTATTTTGTAAGTGAGAATACTTTTTGAAAAATGTGAATAGAAAATAAAAATATTTTCAAATAAAAATCAACACCTTTTATTTAATAATAGCTACCGCCCGCGGCTCCGCCCGCGTTAATGTCGAAAATTATCCCAAGGGAACATACCCCGGGATGAAAATGTGTATCCTATGGGTTATTCCAGACTATAATCTACCTCTGCGCCAAATTTGATCAAGATCCGTAGAGTAAGAGAATATCCATAAGTACAAACATATAGCCTGATGACTTCTGTTGATCGGTCGCTATCATCCGGTCACGTGACGAAATCTTAGATTCTTTAGGCGACCTTTGTGAGAGTTCGCTAAGCACCAAGCGTGCAGTGCGGCCGATTACAAACATTTTAGAACGTTAGTTCAACTTCGCCAATTGTCCAGTTAACAATCCTAATTCCTACTAATATTACTAACTAGCCCCTGACTTCGTCCGCGACAATTTTAAAACAACACACATGTAACTTATTCTAGTGACACAGGTAGTAGAAGCTGAACACTGGCGTCACTGCTTCGAGTGAGGCCTAGGCGCTGGCGAAGGCGCGACGACATCGACTTTAGTAGGGACGTGCTTACGAAATACTGACCGGAGAAAAAAAAACTCACCGGACATTGGT
Source organism: Mamestra configurata (assembly GCA_002192655.3). Taxonomy (NCBI): domain Eukaryota; kingdom Metazoa; phylum Arthropoda; class Insecta; order Lepidoptera; family Noctuidae; genus Mamestra; species Mamestra configurata. The sequence goes on along the minus strand of NDFZ01004752.1, from coordinate 101,089 downwards.
ACAAGATAATGACGGAAACCTTTATCTAGATGTGAAACTGATTATTAACTCGTCCGTCGTGTCCTCTATCCATAGCGTAGAATAGAACGGAAAAGCAACAAAAATAATTTTATTTTTGACATTGACACTTATCTTGACAAGTTGTTTGTCAAAATAAAATAAAATCAAAAGAATTGTCGGCTTTTCCTTCTTACTCAAATATGTTTTAAATCTAATGTTATCTACAGTTAGACACTTCTCTAATAGTTTGTTTTCAGCAGCAAGTTTAAAACTCGTTAATCGAAGTAAGTGAAGCTTCGATCCAATATCAATGTTCGTATTTCTTACATAAAAATAACCTCTCGTGAACAAACATGATTTTGCTTCTATTATTTTTTCAGTTCCAAATCACATCGTGTGTAATTGTAGTAGAAAGATGTCGACAGCTTTAGAAGCTGTACCTAAAATAGACATAGATCACTCTGGAGTATTCAAATACATATTGATGAATGTGTATGACAAATCAAAAGCGAATGTGGAACCAGTCGTTATCGTTCGTGGCTACAAGCATTGCAACTACCATTCAGATATTTACGATGAGGTAAGAATTGTGTTGATCTGAATTATCGACATGATGAAAAAAGAGATTGATCTAGACTTACAGCTTTGTAAGAATTTATTGTATTATGATGTTCCTAGAACTAAAACTAACAGCAATCTGCACCAGGTAATACATAATTTTCAAATATGTGTAATTATTAATTTATGTTGAAATTTCAGGTGCAAGAAAGACTTCAACCACTAGACTGTGAACCTCTTGGAGGAGGTAGAATCTCTCATGATTCTGAAAATAAAAAGATTCACATCTATGGCTATTCTCAGGGCTATGGCAAGGCAGATCATGAGCTTACTGCCAAATTAATGAAGAAAGCCTTCCCAGGCTATAGCATCACTGTCAGTGATGAAGGATATTAAAATATACTGTGTTTGTTTTTATTGAAATACTAATATTATGCTTTACAGCTGTGAAATAAACAACTTTGAATAAAACACCTTTCTTTATGTATAAATGATGATCCTCTTCCTGATATTGAATAAATTTATTTAAGTAGAGGATTGAATGCTCGGTTTTACTAAGCCGTGGAAGAATAATGACAAGAAAAAGAGAAATAATGATAAGTGCTAGATACCGAAATCTCGTTTAGTAGAAACCTACTGACGATTTGATGTTGGTGCTGGAAAGTTTTTATCGCCTCAATATGCATGCCGAAATACAGGCTCTTACCTAGTACAGCTATGGTTTCTCATCCCTTTAAACGAGCAATTCTACTTTTGTTTACCAAAAAAAAACGAGCAAAGCTCGGTTATGCAGGTACTTTATCTAAATTGTGAACCTTTTTGATTTAGTCAATAATAATTTTTTTATGCACAATTTGCAAAGCTCGCTCAAGCTGCGTTTTTAGGAACGTATTCAAAAATCGTCATACTCATGTCAATGTCAAACGGATGAAATGTCATGTATGACGAAGTCAATTTGCTAAGTAAGAAATCCTGTGATGGTGGTGCGTGTTTTTGGGATAAAATATTACTGAAATATGGCAAATTTTACAACAGACGGCAAATTATGCATTGAGCGTGAACTAGAAGTCGATAGTACTGAAAAACAGTTCGATGACTTGATAACACGGTTCGATATTAGCGAAACATGTCAATGGATAACCGACAATAACTTCCAAAAGGTAAACACTATCTTCGCACCTTTACTAAGTGTATATTTGTTTATCATTTTAACACCCGCGTCTTCAAACAGGTTTGTCTTCAATTTCCTGATGAACTACTTGGTGTGAGTGCGAAAATTTACGAGGAAATCAAAAAGAGGGTCGAGGTTGACCTGTACATTCTCGGCGACACTTCATATGCGAGGTAAGCATGATCAACATGATTTTTTCATGATAGTATCATTAACCTTACAGCTTGAGATTGTACCAAGTTTTGAAAAAAATGTGCAAAATCCAAGTCGAAAGAAATATTTAAAAGTACCTTCATAACATCCTTTGTCTATGTTACAGTTGTTGTGTGGACTCAGTTGCTGCAATGCATGTACAAGGAAATGCTATAGTACACTATGGTCACACATGCTTCTCAAAGACAAACATACCAGTATTCACTGTACTACCCAAAGGGCACTTGAATGTGGAGGAAACTATAAAGTTGCTTCATGACAACTTTAACTCTGATGAAAATATCAAACTATGCCTGTTTTATGATGCCGAGTTTGAACATTGCAAAGGTGAGAATGTAAATCTAAACAATATAACTGAGAATCTAAAATTTGAAAATTCAATAAATACCTCCGCATGCATGAATTGCACAGGTCATGACCACAGTTTAAGATATTTGTTAGCCAATTGGCAAGTTCACGAAATTCCCTTGCATTCTGTGTCAGATCAGTCAAGGTGCAAAGTTACGTATTAAAGTATTTCTTCCAGATTTAATTTCAAGCCACTGGTTTCAATACTACCCAAACTGCTATATCTCATATGTGGAAATTGAAGAGAAACCCAACAGGTTCCTTGGTAGGGTTATAAGGAACAAAGACGGGCAAGACTTTCCTCTAGAAGTGCTCAAGGACTGCACCTGTATCCATGTTGGCTCACGAGGACAAACACTGTTTAATTACACTATCTCAATAGAAGGTAATTTTAATTAGTCCTATGACACTAATAAACACCACTAGCAACTGCAATTTCGTTTTATAGATTTTTTAAATTGATTTAAAAACATAGTATGTTCTTAGGGTATATTATTTTAATTTATTTATCCACAGCATCAGAATGGTACTCGCTGGACCCAAACACAAGCAAAGTGGAGCGTTTAGAAGAAACTGTTTGGTTCAAACGCCGAAGGTTCTTGGTGGAAAAGTGTAAGGATGCCAATGTGGTGGGCATTCTGATTTGCAAGCTGGCTGGAGATCAGACCAAGGACATCATCAGTAGGATGAAGCAGCTGTGTAAAGTGAATGGAAAGAAGAGCTACATTGTATCTGTGGGCAAGCCCAATGTTCCTAAGCTCGCTAACTTTCCTGAAGTAAGTCTATATTTTCTTTTATGCTTTATTTGCCTCCTGTGTACCTTATGGCGTATCCACACATGCCGCCGGCTTTCAGACCACCTTCACAAATTATTAGACCAAAAGATGCATGTGCCGCTGGGTTGGCCGCCGGGCATGTGTGGATGCGCCATAATGTAGGTACTGATGTAGCATCACATCAGAACATTGGAGATTTAATTTGAATCATCTTAATTATATTGTTTAATTCTTTACACACACGTGTACATGCCACTGGACAGTGGCAAACTCCCAGATTTTCAGATTATTAAATAACTTGAGAGATTGTAAACTCTCGATAATATGTCAACTGAACATTTGGAATACCTTTTTATGCATCAAAATTTGAGTCTATAATATCTCCGTTTTGGGTCGTAAAATTGTGGACTGACATAAATTGGTGACCAATCTGTACTCTGGTCTACAATTGGAAACATGGCCCCTTATTGGTCTTTGTTGGTATGAGCTCATATCGGAACAGATCAATGAGAGCCTTGTTTCCAGTTTTACTATCACACGAAAACGGATAAATTGAACTGGTTGGTCACCATTTTATGAACGACTTCGAGATAGACTATGAAATTTTGATACGTAAAAAAGTATTCCAAATGTTCAATTGACAATTTATCGAGAGTTTACAATATGTCAAGTTATTTTATAATCTGAGTTTGCCATTTTCCGGTGACATACTCATGCAGACTTTATGCCTGAGACATTTTGTGCCAGACAACCTGAGTTATATTTACTTAATTTTCTATCTTTTAATACTTATTCCTTTAACAGATTGACATCTATGTGATGATAGCATGCCCAGAAAATGATTTGTATAGTGCCAGAGACTTCTACAAACCTATTGTTTACCCATATGAACTGGAGGTAGCTCTGAACTCTAACAGGGAGCCATACTTCACGACGCATGTCACCGACTACGACCAGCTGCTACCAGGGCGGCGCCACCACTGTGATATAGACCATGTCAAGGAGACCACAGATGTGAGTCTCATCACTGGGAAGATTAGGGAGACTAAAGTAGACACACATGAGGGAAGCAGCACTGACTTGGTAGAAAAACAAAACTGGGCCCTAGAAAGTATAGGACACAATCTCCAAGACAGATCCTGGAAAGGTCTAGAACAAAAACTGGGCGAAACAGAAGTGAAGAAAGCCGAGGAGGGCCGCAAGGGAATATCTATACAGTACAGTGATGAACCAGAGTGAATTTAGAATTTTATATTTACAATGCCTTTGTTATTCTAGTACAAATCACTTTTCCTACTAAGTAAGACTGCATTTTACAAATAAATTAGCAAACATTTTAAAAACACCTTGTTTCTTTTACAAAAACATTGACTGAATCATGAATATAATCAAATCATAGTTTTGAAACTGTTAGATCAACTGCTGGAAATAGCTAATTATAAAACACAGATTTTATTTCAAATCATTCATTAAAAATAATGACAAGGTTTTTGTATGGAATTAATTAGTACATGGCCATACACTCTTGAGAACTAAATTATAAAAATGGCTTTGATTTATCGCAAAACATTTAGAAGTAGTAGTGAAACAAAATTTCTAAGCATTCATAGACAGTTGATCCTATTAGTTATTTAAGTAAGCCTACACATAATCTGACTTCAAACTTTCATGTTCAGTGGATTCTGCGGAGATTTGAGCCATTCTTTCCTGAGCATCTGTTTGAGCTGTGACAGCCTCAGAGATGGGTTCTCAGCCTTAAGTATAGGTAGGTTTGTCTCTTCGAACGCTGTATATGCTGCCTTGAGGCGTTTTTCTGGATGCCTATCCAGATCCGATTTTTCACTGGAAAAATAACAATTATTTTTATATTTACAAGACTCATAGTGTTAGTATATTATGGAAATAATTGTGTTGAGTTTCAAATATTAATTCTCACACTCTATTTTTCTTTTGAACGCCATTGTCACATATATACTTGACAAGCAAGTGCATGCCCTGTATGAGTTACAAATTTGTGGAAAAAATACGACAAATTTATAGCTTGGTGTTGGGGGTATGCCGATGCGTTTATGCTCTGGCATTCAAGGATAAAACTTTGTCACCTACATGTAGTTCTAATTAGTAGCATATTAGAATATCACTGGTCAAGCAAAATTATCAAAACTACACCCACACCCACATACTTTCTCTACTTTATAATGTACTCTTTAATCCTTCTACTCCTTTCTATCTTAAAGAACGCTTTCAGTTCCTTGTGCGATAAGACCGCCCATTGTGCACTTATTTTATGTATGATTGTGCTGTTCTTATTATGAGGTGTACAATAAAGTATATAATAAATAAATTAATAACAGAAGCATCAATTTGATTAAAAAATAAAGTAAATACCCAAGTATGGAGATAGCTTCATCCACAGTTTGGGCCACCTCTCCCTCCAGTTGGATCCTGTTGAGATTCTCCACCAGAACTGGCTCATCCACAACCACTTTAGAAGGCTGGAACATAGAAGAGAGTCATCAAAATAAATTCATAATTGACAGGATGATTCAATAACAAACACACAAAAATAACACAGTCGAATTGAGAACCTCCTCCTTTTTAAAGTCGGCTAAAAATAAAAAACAATAATGAATAATGTCTGATAGCATAATTTGCATGTCTATTGGTATCTTAGTAGTGTTTAAATTATAACAAGAATGGATTAAGTTTCATAGTGACATATTTTGGGAAATTAAAAAATTATCTCATTTCATTAGTGCTTATAAACCCACAGATTTATATTTGATACTAACTTTTGCCCGTGACTTGTCTGCGTGGAATAGTTACTTGGGGCAGATTAGATATTTTTATTTTAACATTACGAAGTTTAACAAAGTTTCAATCAATGCTGCTGAACAGAGAAAGAATATATAGATATAAATAGTTTACCAAAAATTCGACGTGATTCTTTAAATTGGCATAACTATTTTATTTATACACAAACAAACTTAATGTTAAGTGAAGCTTAACACAATGTATTTGTGAAAACCACATCTAAATCGGATAAGCCATTTCTGAGATTAGCGTGCACAAACACAAACAAAAATTCTAACAATTATTGTTTTGGGTGTTATTTGCATTGATAAAGGTCCTAATAATATTTTTTCTCATGTAGCTTCCATGTACACACAGCGCTCTGTTACATTTTTATTATATGTATAGATTACATGTGGGGGTAACTAATAATTTATTTGTCATTGTTATGAAAACAGATGCATCAACCAAATTGAAATGTTGTTTTAGTGCAGCTAGCTTACCACAGGTAAAACAGGTTCAGGCTTTATAGTTTTCTCCTTCATCTTCTCAATCTGTGCTCGAGTGATCTTGGGAGGGGGGGGAGCTGCCTTCGGAGCAGCCTTCAGGGATTCCATCTCTTTTTCTAATAAAGCCTTTGCTTCAGCTTTCTTCTGAAGCTGTTCTAAACGCTTCTTCTCCTGGTCTTCCTGTTAAGGATAAAAGATTCGTTTTGAAGTGTGCTATTGGGCATATAATTGATATAATTGGAAAAAGGCTGAATGACCGTGGTAGTTGATAGAAATATTTTGACTATTATTGAAGTTAATAGAATACCAGAGCTATTATACCATTTATATCCAATGTTTCCTCTAGTAGTCGGCCAGCTTCAAGAGTCTTATTCTCAACGTATATTTTTATTCTGCGCACGTTTCACAATATTCTAGAATAAACATGTTCCACAACTAACCTTCTTTTGTTGTTTTTTCTTGAGTTTATCGTCGTTGTCCTCCCACTCCGCATCTTCCATCATTTTTTTTACCTTCTGATCTTTTTCTTGCTTCTCATTCTCTTTTCGCTGTCGGGCAGCAACGGCTTTGCTATTTTCGCCAGCGAATTTCTTCGGCATTTTTGTTTCGCTATGATCTTATTGGAAAAAGTAAGTAGATTAATCAAAAATTTTTGTAGGAACAATAAAATTACAATTCAATACTGTTGAAAGTTAACTTCTAAGTTATTAATTATTGATATCTAGTAAAAATGAAATTTTCGTGGAATTTGGCTACCGATTGCTTGACTGTGGAAAATTTTAACAGCTGTCAAAATGACAACAAATGTCAAACCGTAGACTGGGCAAAGTTTGTTAATATCAGCGTCATACATTTCACACTTACCAGTCGCAACACATATTATTTTCGAGTAAATGAGCAAGGGGCACCCCTAGAACTGTCAAGTAATTGTCAGATAGAAAGAGAAAGACAGAATATTGTCAATTTGCGATACTGGCGAAGCTTTTCCTTGGTATCTTTATTATTCCATACTAATTCAGTTTATTGACGCAGATTTAAAGTTTTATAGCAAAATTAAAAGCACTTAACACAAGCCCAAGAACTATGGCGTTAGTCGCTTACGGAAACAGTGACTCAAGTGATTACGAGGACGAGGTCGAAGAAGATGCACCCGTTGTACTGTTGAACAACAAAACAGAAAGTAAACATGGTACGTATTTCACACAGCACATAAATCTTTTAAACGTGTGACCCTAACATATATTAAACTATTCATTATATTGTGTCCATAATCCTGAATAATATTAGGTCTTGCGTGACTGCACATGCATACTCAGAACAGCTGATCTGCCCTTAATCTTTTACTGAATAATATTGTTATCATAATTTAGTTCCAGAGCCAACTGTACAAAAGCCAATAACAATAAAAACTGAAGAACAAGAGGAGCTGCAGGAGAATGGTGCTAGTCTGTTTAATTTCTTACCACAGCCCTCAAAAAAGAAGCCAAGTGTTATTGAGGAAGATGATGAGTTTCTACACAAGAAGGAAACAAGTGCTGTAAAACCAAAAGCCAGGATCACAGTACCCTCACTGAGTGATGTATGAACTCACTAGCTTTTGCATGCTCATATCTCGTTTTTTCCCATTCCCGTATAGCCTATAGCCTTCCTCATAAATGTGGCTATCATATACAGAAAAACTTTCCGAATTCCACTGGTAGTTCCAGAGATTCAAACAAACAAACTCTTCAGCTTTATTAAATTAGTATTGATTATTTGAGTGTACCTAATTTATAAATTAATCCACCATTTACTAATATGTTTCTAACTTATATTGCAGTTCAAAGATGTCAATAACATCACACCTAATGTCAAACCAAGAGCACCTGCTGATGTAAGTAAAGAAAATCACAAAAAAAAAATATTAATAAAATTGATGTTAAGTAATAATATTTCTTATATTTCTATAAAATTTACAGAAAAAATCCAGCTTACTAAGCATGTTACCACAACCAAGAAATGGAGTGAAGTCCACAACAAAGTCTTTAATTCCACATGTACTTACAAAGAAACCAGCCGCTCCAGTCAAGAAGACTGCTTTACCAACAACTGTAAAGAAATCTAAGGTGGAACCAGGGTTAGTCAATGAATATTCAGATGAAAGTGACAATGATGAAGTTGAAAATGATTTCTTCTCAATACACAAGCCTGTGGACAAATTAGAAGATATAGATGTACCATTAGACATAGCACTAAATGCTAAGATACATGTTAAAGCTGAACCTAGAGGTATTGAGTCATTCTTCAAGAAGGAGGAAGATGTTGACCAGGGGCAGCTGGAACCTAACTATGATGGTCAAAGTATGGAGGAGCAGGGCGAGGCCAGCTCTGGTTACATTGGCTTTGGAGCTAAAAGTTCTAATGATATTGAACTTGATGATGAAGCAGTAAGTATCACTACTTCATGTATATCTTTTGTCCCATAACTTTACAGCAGTATAATAATGTTGTGATCACACAAATATTTCTTACCTACAACACTGGATTAACTGGAAAAATAACCTAGTTTCAATGATTCTTTTGATATTTCTCTTTTTTTACTTTTGTTTATTTAACTTTTTTGGTATGCATCATACTTGGCACAAATAAACTCATTTTATTTCTTTTTTTCTTTCATGCAAATTTAACAGTACTTTATTTCCTGCAAATATTGCCAGTAATATTAACACTCACTTTTCTACCTAGATCATGAAGCTAGTAGGGGCTCGTGGCAAACGGAAACGCGAGGAAATTCAGATCGTAGATGTGAACCAGGCAGAGGTGCTGGCTGACGCACGGGAAATGCTGATGAAGGGCCTCATGGACGACACCACTCAGCGTATGTCTGCCAGCAAGAAGAAAGGCAACGAGCCCACCACCCAACAACGGAGGAAACACCAAATCACATACCTTGCTTATCAGGTTTGTCTCGATGTTTACTGAATATTTTGTGGTCTCCTAGTAAATCGTTTTCATAAAATCATTTAGGAGAAATTAGGTTTCTCAATTTTTATGTGTTTCACAAGTTCTGGATATGTCATATCTGTATGTGACAGAACTTGTACTTGTAACTTGTGTATTTTATTACGCGCATATCCCGTTTTTTCCCGTTCCCGTAAGAATTTTGGGAACATCTCTCCTAAACTCCCCAAAGAACCTACATGCCAAATTTCAGCTTTCCACAAACAGTAGTTTCGCCTGTGCATTGTCTGTCAGTCACTCACTCAGACAGTCCTAACGGAATTTTATATTTTAGGATTGATTGGCTTAAGCCCATATTGCATATACCACATTAATAACTATAGTAGAAGATAAAGTGGACTTCAATATTGTTTTATTTACAGGCTAAAGCAAATGAAGCAGAACTGCAAAACCAATGGGCCAACAACAGAATGTCGAAGAGACAGACTCAAGCCAAGTATGGCTTCTAGCAGAAGACTCCCAAGCCTACAATTTTAAGGTTTCATTGTAAATAATAATCACATTTTCTTTAAAATAATAAATAATGTTTAAGTTACATAAAAGTATTTTATTTGTACACAAAGACTATTGGACTAATTAAGACTAAGTAGGTTTGTTGATTACAGTCTTCTGGCTTTCCTTGCCCGAGGAGGGTTCCATGACACATGGGTGTTGTCTGTGATGGACACTATTTGTAAGCCACCCATCTGTAAACCTTTTACTGCTGCCTGTAAAAGAAAGGTGTTCAACAGAATGATGATATAGTTAGAAAGGTGTAACTATTGGGGTGAATATGTATGAATGTCTCCTGCAAGCTGATCGGATTTACAACTGAATTAAAACGCCAAATTTGTCTTTTGAACGTTGGGGTTCAAAAGGTTAATAATTCCCTGGTTGAATAATTTAATATAGCCCATGGCCATCTAGACTGATGTATCTGTCACCTTATAAATAGAAGTTTTACACTTTAGAAAGAATTAAATAATGTATTTTACCAGTCTTCCAGGTCCCAAGCCTTGCATCTTCACTCTGACAGTCTTGAAACCTCTGTCAAGGGCTTTCTGCAATTAAAAAGTATTTATAAAATTTAGTCCCGCAACACAGTCTAAATGTCTGCATGTATGTTCACTAAAACTTACAGTAGCTATGGCAATAGCAGTAGTCTGGGCAGCTATATTAGTTCCTTTCTTTGTATTCTTGAAGCCCTCCATTCCACAAGACCTGATGACCTTCACCGTGCCACCAGCATCCGTCATGGTAAATATTGTGTTGTTGTGGGTCACTCTGATGTTGCAGATGGGCAGGTCTTTGTACAGAGTGCCATCATATAACAAATTGTCTGAGTCCAGAGTTGGAAATAAATTTTGTTTTCTGGAAGAAAAGTGAACTGAGATTATAAGTATATCTTAAATAAGCTCTTACTTCAATAAGTAGGAATGCTAATATCCATTCATAGTTTAGTTCGAAAAATCCCAGTAGTTTAAACAATCAATATTTACATCCAAAATTATAATTATGTAAACTTCACTAACAGGTATTCTAAACTAAAACTAATATTAAATGCGAAAGTGGGTTTGGTTATTATGCTTATACGCCTTAAAGGCTGATCCGATTTTAGTACAGAGATAGATGGGAATTTAGAGATAGATATAGGCTACTTTTTTGCAGAAAAAAACTTGAACGCGAGAGAAGCCGCGGACAAAAGCTAGTTATACATTTGACATTTATTTGGTTCAGAATTACTATGAACTTACGCTTTTAGTACAGAATCGAGATCCACGATCTTCTCTCCTTGAACACCTTCGTCTTCTTGAGGTATTCTCTTGTGGTCGAACTTGTCTGAAGCCTGTGGCGCAGATGTCTGGAACAATCGCGCCACGCTAGTCGCAGGAACCCGTAGGGTATTCCTTATTGCACTCAGCATGTTGTTGTGCAACTTTTATTTAATTTTTCAAGTAAAAATTATGTTTGTTGTATTCGCGAGCTAACCTAAAATATTTGAGTATTTGATTTGACAGATAACGGATTGACACTGACAGTTGCGTATTATTATTGCGTTTTGAGAAGTTATGTTGGTGATACAAGCTTCTTTAGCGTAATATCGAAACGTTTTCGTAAGTGAAGCTGTGGAGCCGTGCGAAGAGTCATTGTCAGTTTTTAGGGTTCCGTAGTCTACAAGGAACCCTTATAAATTCGCCATATCCCTCTGTCTTTTTTTAAACTAAGTACTTATTTAAAGTACAAGCCGAGCGATAAATATTTAGTTTTCATTATATTTCTCATAGTGGTGCCTCTCCTTCTCTAAGTGAAACTCTCTTTCTTTTATTTATTCAGAGCTCGTGGCTGAATAACAGCCGCACGTTTGCATGTATTTTCGAGATTAAGCAGCGCTTGCCGAGGTCAGTCCGTGGATTGGCGACCATTCATTACAAAACCGAGACTTCTCTGTGCCTGGGAAAGTACGTGCCTTTGGTCATTATGGACACCACTTTTGCCAAGGGGTACCGTATTTTCCATTTTTCTACTGGGTTGTAGAGGTCAGATAGGCAGCTGCATCCAGTTACACTAGGAGACGACCTCAACATACTCTGGAAAAGGCTAGGCAAGTTTATTGGTGGCTCGGGTCGATGGCGCGTCGAATTCCACGCGCGCCTCAGAGATGTCAGCATAGGAGACGGGGCCCGCTAGGGCCAGAGCCTGCCGGGGTACAGAAATTTGTTCGAAAGAGTAACCGCGGCCCTGGAACGCAGAGGGCTTTAGAAGAAACACGGATGGGTTTTACTCAGTATGAGTCTGACGTTCCGGCCACCCCAGAGCGGAAGTCATTTGAAAAAAAAGGCAGGTTTATTGGTGCCTCTTCTTCTCCAAGAATTCATTCGTTGGCAATAATTGAAAGAAAGAATTGCCTTATTGATAACCTACTTGAAAGGTAATAAAACAAATTAATAGGTATTTCATTCAAATAAAACGAACACAGCCCTATAACCATAATTTAATAAATAGAGATAATATAGACATTGATTGGAATAAGATAAAAACTTTATTTGGATAACATATTTTTGCAGTAGGCAACGGATTGCGAGAATCCCCTAAGAGCGGCGGGGACGCCCATAGACATGAGCTGCAGATGTCCCGCCTCGGCGAAGTAGTTCGCCTTCGTGAGCTCGCTGGAGGCCCACTGCACGGAGTACTCGTTAGCGACGGCCTCCTCGCCCGCGGCCTCCTTGGTGATGATGTAGTTGATGAAGAACGAGTACAGCGGGCTGCCGACTAGTTTTACGAACATGTTGTTGTCAAGCAGCTCTTTGATCAACTCTTCATCTATTTCTTGCTTCTGCAAATTCTCCTGAAACAAAAATACAATGTGAGAAAAGGTTTTTTGTAGCATTCAGTTCTCATATGACGGCTGACGGATTGTGATTATTCCACAAGTATTCAGGTCATTATATTTCATGTAGATTACATGGGTGTCTACCAAAATGTCTTTACTTTGGTAATCAAGTCATTGAGCTTCTAAAGTTCTAAGTTGAGCTACACATATACTGAGAAATGCTTGCACTGTGTCGACAGGTCTACTCAAATCAGTGAGAATATCAAAAGACCACCTCAGACATGAACCTTCAATGTTGTTATATGATTTTTGAACATTACATTGTTATGTTTGATGTATGGATTTTAAAAAATACTTTGACTTCTTGTCAGCTAAGAAACACCGGCGTCATGTAGTTTAAATTGCCATTTAAAAGTATTATTTTTTTAACACCATTAATTCGTTGTTGCAAATTTAAAATCTCATAAGTGATATTTTCGACGAAAATGAGTTATGCAGATATTTGAAAAGCGATTCTGAATACACATACTTAGCAAAAACTTCCATGTGACTGTGAGTGCTTCGTTATATCGATAAAGAACATATCATTATTAAAAAATTCAAGTGTCAACCTACATTTTACAGACAGGTTCTTTTATTTTTTCTCGAAAAGTTACTTTTTTTTAATTTTTTATTTAATATGGGTTTGCTCTTGACTCTAGTCTAGGTCATAGATGACAGAGACAAAGTCGACGATGGAGCGAGCTTACCCAGAAGAAGCCTGTTCACTCTAATTTTGAAGAGATTAGGGTCGTATGCGTTCGGAAACACAGACGCAGGCAGAGAGTTTAAAGAGGAATGCCGATTTTAGGCCTTGTGATGCCCAAGAAATTTAAACTAGAAAAAAATAAATGTAAATTGTACGTAATTAACTCTTCTATTTATGACGCGATACAAGTCAGTAACAATTTTTAATAAAAAATAAATATTGAAACGATACAACGAAATAAACAGACATTTGCTAGGTTGCTAATTTAAAATCCGGGAAAAAATAAAGATTTGTTGCAAAACATTGATTTGACATTTACACTTATTGTACTTTATTTATTTGTCCTTTTGTTTATAGATGTCCCAATGCATTCGATGTTACTTGTGGGCACTCAGGGCCTAAATCACTATGGCGGCTTGGCATCCCCATTTGCAACGATCTTGGTGAAATACTTAAATATTATTTTTATAATTGGAGGATGAAGGTAGTTAAAATATTTCGTACCTCATGCTGAAGCACTAAGTTTAATATATCATCTTTGGAATGTTCACATTTGCTCAGAAGCAAGACCCAAATAGCGTTGACCACAGATTCGGCCGCCACATTATCAGCAAGCCATTTCACTTCCTGAAAGCAAAATAAAAGTTACAAGTCATAAAAAAATCATAGTTTTACTTTGCTTCAACAGTTAGGCCGAGAGACAAAGACTTACATACAAATACCAACGTTGCTGAATTTAAATAAAGCACCAAAGTATCTGAGCCTTCGTTGTCGGGCATTTCATGGACTGACAACTTTATTTCAACGTTAACAAAGCTGATATTTGTGTGCTACAAATCAAAATAAAGTGTTACCTCTTCAGCGAGCACTGGTCTCCGGAGCAGTAACTTGATGAGCACCAAGTTCTCCTTCTGGTCAGTGGGGCTGTTGAGCAGGCAGCTCAGGTACTCGGCTTGCAGGCTCTTCGATTCACTGAAGAGAAAAGTGTTTTTGAAAAAGTAGCTAACGTTAGTATGGATAAACGTCGAGTTGAAATTAAAACCATATACTCAGGGTCCACAATCCCTTGAAGCTGTGAAAAAATTATAGGGTATTTCCTGTTGACCTAGATTCTGAAATTTGGCAAGAAGATAGATCTTAGAGTACAAATACAGGAGAAAGTCTGAAAATTGGGAATTTATAGTTCTATCACATAAAAAAAATACATTTTTTACGATTACAAACTTGTTGTATGGGAAATCTATTTTTCAACAACAAAGTTTAGTTTGTCCTTCAATCTTACCTGTTTTTTACCATGTTTCGAACAAATAAATCAAAAGTAAAGTAATCATAATAAAGTAAATATACATATATTGATACGAGATAAGCGATGCCAATTCTTCTTAAAAAAAAAGAAACAACATTTTTTTGCATAGAAGAAAAGTGTGTAGGTACTGTCTCCGAAGTAATCCTGTATATATACAGTTCTATGATTAGCTTTAGAGACCTACAACGTCTGTGGATTACGTCTCAAAAAACTGAGTCTACTTCGATTATAAATATAAGATGACACCTATATAGTTAGACAGAAACTGCAGAACTAATAGTTTAATGCCGGTTGTACACACTCAACGAGTCATCCCAAGAGCACTCAATCCTTATTTATCTAATACTCTTTGCAAGAATGAGACATAAAAGCATAATAGTCAAATAACACTGAGACGCACCTCAGTGTGAGCTTTACAACCGCAAAAAAAAATATACCTTGACATAATATCATGGAATAACTGATTTTGGCTATCAACTTTATTTTCTCATTTCTTCGGTTTGTTTTAGCTACTTAAATAAATAAGAGTTTGTCACCTGTTCCGTGTGGCGGGCCAGCAGTTCAGTACATCGACAAGCGCCTTCTTGCGCTGCCAAGTGTCGGATAGTTCCACAAACTTGGAGAACGCATCCCGCCTGCCTTCTTCGCTTAAAAGCTTCTCGTCTAGAAAAGAAGCCAGTACATAATGTTTCATGTAAAGGAATAACAAAGAACTTCAAAGATACGAGTAGAATATTCTTTATGAAAATGCAAGTATTATTCAAATAAAAGTGATGGATTGAATGATCATTGATCAGTCATGCAATAAGGAATTTGCATATTTTTTTTAATTCGCTTAATTAAATACTTATTAGGTCTAGTCAACAAATATGAAATATTTTTTAAAATCATCATCATCGATGAAGTTAAAAAGTTAAATAGTTGACAATTAGAAAGAGAATTCCGACGCGAACTCTTTCGTCAAAGTTCATCACACCTATATACCTAGCTGCCATAGAAAACGGCGTTTTCGCGACAGGCTAGAATATATTTGTTTATCATAGTTATATCTCAGATCAATTATTACTCGGTTACTTATTTTCTGATCAATTTTTATTCGGTTTTCACTGTTAGCATTATATTTATGTATATTTTTCGATAAACTGCTTAGATAATAAATATTTGTTTCATGTAATTTCCCTATCTACAATCCAACATTGAATGAACCGTATTTTCGTACCATAAAGTGGTGCAGAAGTTATGATAATTGATCGAAAATAAAACCGTTGAGGGTAAACGCGAGCGCTTAGGTAGTTTGCACTCTACAATACCACTCACAAAGTTCATAATTCAAAATCAGTAAAAGTTACCAGTGAGCTCCTTAGCATAGTCGCAGTCGGGCCACTCATTGCGGAACAGCTCCACAGAGAACTGCGCAATCTTCATCAAGTCGTCGCTGTCGTGGACTCTCGGCTTTTGGCTCAGCGACAGCAAGCCGATCTGCTTGTGCGGCGGCAGGGCGAACTCCGTCGCCTTCAGCATCACTTTCTCGAGGAGGTCCTCGGGAAACTTGATGCCTTCCTTGTTGTATGATGTTAGGCGGGTGACTAGGGTTTCCATGTCGCTGGAAATCAAAGTAATATATTTTTTTTAAGTTTCCGTGGTTTTTCATGTCGATTCTTCTCTATAGGAAAATTGCAATTCGAACCGTGCTTATGATGTTTTATAAGTGCCCATGTAGGCCTATGTGAAATTAAATATTCTGATTTTTGTTGTGTTAATATTTTACTACCTACAAACTCTATATTTTTTTAATTCAATAATAGATTGGCCTCAAACGATAAGTTTGTGGCCTCTAGTAAACTGGATGGGAAATTACAATATAGCTCGCAACTTCCTCGTAGTTCTAACCAAATCAGAAACTCTCCAGAAGCAGTAAAACGTATTTGTCCAAAGTGGATCTTTTATCCATCCATAACAATCATTGCACAAAAATTAGTAATTAAATTCAAACCTGGGAAATGTTAGAGGTGCTCACCAAATTTTTTAAGGCGTTCCTTCTTTTATTTGCTATTTACATTATTTCCTTCAATTATTTTGTAATTTTCTGTCCAAGAGGAGCTCGTGGCAAAAAGTATACTATAGTGTCTCCGAATTTCTAGCAGAAAAAGATTTTTGTTTGACTGAATAATTTTATCTTTTCCTGACACTATTACTGAATTTATAGAATAACATAGGAATAATTTACAATTTATAGTTTTTGATTATAAACTTTGTGAGTGCCTTTTTAAGGTAATTTTTCGATCATTTCTTATTTTTTCTTATTCTTTTCAATTTTATAGAATATGATTGGACTTAACATGCTCTTGTATGTATGCAATGTTTAAATAAATAAATAAATCTTATCTTAAGAGAGGAGCTTGTGGCGAAATAATAACAGCCGCACGGGTCGATCTTCGAGGTTAAGCGACGCTTGCCAAGGTCGGTCCGTAGATGGGTGACCATCCTTTACATACCGAGACTTGTCTGGGAAAGTACGTTAAGCAATGGCTTCCAGCTGTCATTTGAAGATCTTTGACAGTCGTTACGGATAGTCAGAAACGATAGTCCGGTCTTGCCAAGAGGTATTGTGTTACCCAGTTACTGGGTCAGATAGAAAGTCGTTCGGTTAGACTGGAAGCCGCCTTGAATATGGTTGGGAAAAGGCTAGGCAGGAAGATCTCTTCTGTCCGACGTTATATGAGTCCTTCTCTGGTTCTCTTGGTGCAATGTGATGTGATGGGTGGGATAAAATGAGACTAGGCTACCTATGTTTGGCTGCCAATAGCACTCACCTAGCAGTGTTGAGGTGGTATTCCAGGATGTGCTGCAGCACTACCGGCACCTCGGCGTCCACGTGCAGGCACTGCAGCAGCGTCGTCAGTGTCGCCAGCTTCATGTCACACGACATGATCAGCCGGCTGATGCACGCCACCAGCGTTTCCGTGTCGCCGTGGCTCTTCTCGATGTCTCTGCAAAAGCACGATACAAGTTTGAACATGATAATGCCCAGAAAAAATACATTTGGATGCAAGTGGTAGACCAGGGCAGAAGCCTTTAAAAATAATAAAAAGTGAAAAAAAAAAATAGTAGGGTTTTTGAATTTTTCACAAACATTTTGAGGTTATGTGAAAAAAGTGTTAATCCAAAAGTTTTTTATCTTTTTATTACCTACAACTTTGCCATTTGACTTTTTTCCATAGGACTTTAAGTTTTGCCGGAAATCGAGATAAACCGTTTTTGGAGACCGACGCTGCGTCGTCAAAGAGCAGTGCGTTGCGTTGCGTCACCGAATTTGTTAGTGTAGCCCCCCCCCTGATCATAGCTTTACATACAGACTTTTGCCCAGCAGTGGGACTGGCCTTTTTAGTGCAGCTGCTAGAAACAGTTATTTTTTGGCATATCTACATTTTGTTATTTCTATCTCTATGTACCGTGCGTGTTTCATGTATGTGATAAATAACTTTTATTCTTTCTTTCTAATTATGAAGGTATGCGGGGTGTAAAGTCCCGTAACCTCCATAGAAAAGGGAGGATCCTCCGACCAGACGGGTGTTGTGTCTGGTGGGTAACTGCCCAATGGTTGATAATTGGGTTGTTGTAGCTATATGTTCAAATCGCACGGAACTGCGAAACAGGATTTGTATGACGTCAAGTCTAATTCATATCTGGCGGTATAAATGTCGCTACGTTAGTTTTTGTGGCGGTAATGAGGCCGCTTTATGTGTTATAAAATCTATAGAAGCAGTATATGTAGATGAACTCACGGCCAGATGTGGTCCCTGCGCAGGCTGCAGTGCTGGATGAGGCCCTGGATGGTGCCGGAGTGGAAGTTCTCCAGGAAGCGTGCTCTAAGCAGTAGATGTACTCACGGCCAGATGTGGTCCCTGCGCAGGCTGCAGTGCTGGATGAGGCCCTGGATGGTGCCGGAGTGGAAGTTCTCCAGGAAGCGTGCTCTAAGCAGTAGATGTACTCACGGCCAGATGTGGTCCCTGCGCAGGCTGCAGTGCTGGATGAGGCCCTGGATGGTGCCGGAGTGGAAGTTCTCCAGGAAGCGTGCTCTAAGCAGTAGATGTACTCACGGCCAGATGTGGTCCCTGCGCAGGCTGCAGTGCTGGATGAGGCCCTGGATGGTGCCGGAGTGGAAGTTCTCCAGGAAGCGTGCTCTAAGCAGTAGATGTACTCACGGCCAGATGTGGTCCCTGCGCAGGCTGCAGTGCTGGATGAGGCCCTGGATGGTGCCGGAGTGGAAGTTCTCCAGGAAGCGTGCTCTAAGCAGTAGATGTACTCACGGCCAGATGTGGTCCCTGCGCAGGCTGCAGTGCTGGATGAGGCCCTGGATGGTGCCGGAGTGGAAGTTCTCCAGGAAGCGTGCTCTAAGCAGTAGATGTACTCACGGCCAGATGTGGTCCCTGCGCAGGCTGCAGTGCTGGATGAGGCCCTGGATGGTGCCGGAGTGGAAGTTCTCCAGGAAGCGTGCTCTAAGCAGTAGATGTACTCACGGCCAGATGTGGTCCCTGCGCAGGCTGCAGTGCTGGATGAGGCCCTGGATGGTGCCGGAGTGGAAGTTCTCCAGGAAGCGTGCTCTAAGCAGTAGATGTACTCACGGCCAGATGTGGTCCCTGCGCAGGCTGCAGTGCTGGATGAGGCCCTGGATGGTGCCGGAGTGGAAGTTCTCCAGGAAGCGTGCTCTAAGCAGTAGATGTACTCACGGCCAGATGTGGTCCCTGCGCAGGCTGCAGTGCTGGATGAGGCCCTGGATGGTGCCGGAGTGGAAGTTCTCCAGGAAGCGTGCTCTAAGCAGTAGATGTACTCACGGCCAGATGTGGTCCCTGCGCAGGCTGCAGTGCTGGATGAGGCCCTGGATGGTGCCGGAGTGGAAGTTCTCCAGGAAGCGTGCTCTAAGCAGTAGATGTACTCACGGCCAGATGTGGTCCCTGCGCAGGCTGCAGTGCTGGATGAGGCCCTGGATGGTGCCGGAGTGGAAGTTCTCCAGGAAGCGTGCTCTAAGCAGTAGATGTACTCACGGCCAGATGTGGTCCCTGCGCAGGCTGCAGTGCTGGATGAGGCCCTGGATGGTGCCGGAGTGGAAGTTCTCCAGGAAGCGTGCTCTAAGCAGTAGATGTACTCACGGCCAGATGTGGTCCCTGCGCAGGCTGCAGTGCTGGATGAGGCCCTGGATGGTGCCGGAGTGGAAGTTCTCCAGGAAGCGTGCCCAGCGCGTCAGCTCTTGCCCCACAGCCGCCCACGTCTGTTCACTGGGACAACACGCCATTGACAATCAGGTAGAGGCACATACATTCAGCAGTGCGATTCTGTAAACATCTCACCGTGTAAGCTTAGGTGAAGTGAACATGATGTGAGCTGTAAAACAAGATGGAATGACAGTTTATTTCATGCTCACTTCACCGAGTTTACACGGTGAGTTGTTGACAGATTAGATCGGCTGATCGATCGATAATACTTTTCTTCTTGGTAAAGGCGGAGAAAATGGTATGCCGCCAAGGAAATAAAGACGACTTGGTGACATTTACGGGGCAGTAAAACCTGACTCCAGATTACTTATGAGAAATTCGTGAGCGAATAGCTCGATAACACTGCCCGACTCAAATGTATGAGGATTTCTGAATGACAAAAACTCGTAAACATATCTTATGATAGAATTTGCGTACTAAACAATATTTTCTTTTCCCAAAGAATTAATGTTCTAGTTAAAGAGCATCGAATCTTACTTCTTGTTGAACTTGAAGTCGTTCTCCTGTTCTTGCTGGCAGTAGTCGACGGCTTGCATTATCATGAGGTTGCGGGTTCCAGCCGGCACCCTGCATCAAACACATGAAAGAAAGAAAGAATTTCTATTATGACGATATTTTGAGTATGGGTACAAAGATGATCGACGAATTAGAGCTAGTTCGATCCAGCTCGTCCCTAGCTGTCCTCCCCCCAGCGACGCCCTAAGCCGAGGCCCGTACCTCACAGGGGGTGCCCGTGAGCGTATAGTCGCTTAGTTTGTAAGTTTTTTATAAGCCCTGGCTGGAGGCTTTCATATTATATTAAGGCCACCACAGGCAAGCGCGGTTAAGCAGTCGACAACCTCATAGGTTGATCTGCGAGACGCTACAAAAAAAAAAACCGATTAGAGTCGGTTAGCGGCCGGGGACACCGCATACATTTATCGGGTCCTTACATACTGGGCATTACCTGGGCAGATTTAGATATGTTATGAAATATCACTACTGATTACCTCAATAGGATTACTTGGAAAAATAACTGCTTCCTAATCTCCATAGTCTTGGTTTCCGAGGCACGGAGGAGTCTCGATATATTAAGATGGCCAACCCATCCAGTTACCGACTTCAACAAGCGTTGCTTAACCTTGACGATTGACCCTTGCGGCTGTTTTTAATAATAATAGTACAATTATTAATAGCCACGAGCCTCGACCATCACCTCAGGAGGCTCTCGTTAAGCAGCTGGATCAAGGGCCTGATTCAGAAAGCGGTACTTGTGGACACGGCTCGTATTGTTACGAGGTTCCTCTCTCTTGAGCCCTGACCGCCGGTAGCTTAGACCATGTTCCCGATACCGGTAGTAGGCTACTATTTTTTTATATTTTAAAATGTTTTTTTTTGTTTATGTATTATTTAAGAAATATTTAAAAATTTAAGAAATAAGTTTTAAAAAATGAATAAACGGAATAATAATAATAAATCTTGATTGCAGACCATAAAATGTCCATATTAATTATTCAAAAATGGCTGCGAATGTGTTGACTTTACAAAAACAATCCAATTGCATTAAACTATCCTATCGCCTGAGCGACGCGCAACGTTTGAAATTCAGACAGGATATTCGACTTGCTGGTTTTTTTTTTAAGTGACAACGTCTAATAAATCGATGAACGCCGGCTGCACGCACGAAAAAGGATGACTCATTGTAACGTTACGATCGGAGCGAAAGCGCTGCAGGATTCAATTTTATTCATAAAAGTATGCAATCATTTCATCAATGTTTTGTTATGATGACGTTGTCACGTTAAACTATCGTCCGTAAACCGACTTTACAGACAATTAATAAATAACAAAACTTTAAAGACCAATTTTTTATAAAGAACGGGTTCAAGTGGAGAGCCTTGAAGGAGTCCTCTGTCGAAAGACAAGCTGGATTGAGGGAAGGTTAGCCAGGTACCGAGAAAGACGAATAGATTGATTGTATTAAGAATAGGTTTTATCACTTAAATATGAAGTCAGAAGTTAATTGTAAACAGGTTATATTATCCAAACTATAGTATTATTTTATTGGAGTTTACTCCTTAAGAAACGGATTTCATATTTAGCCCGCGGTATGGAAATTTTATGAGGAGTAAAATCGAGCGTTAACTAAAAGTGAGGCGTTACGTTCCTTTGCGCAACGTACTTTGCGCACCTTTCACTTCGAGACTATGTATGTGTGTATATACAAAGTATACTCAACTTATTTAAGATGTTTTCATTTACCCTCTTATTACATTATCTACACAATAATAGTTCTTAAGGAGTGAACTCCAGTCGTGCGTCGGAGCTGTCGGACACACACTTTATTTAATTTTTAAAGTTGAAAGGAATGTTTTACCGTTCTAAAGCCGTATCGCTGAAGCAGGTGTCGGCGACGAACTGCACGAGCTCGAGTTTGGACAGCTTGTTGAAGTAGCTGGCGCACTGCCGGTACTGCTGCATCCACTTCTTGTTGCTCGCGTTGGTGGGCACCTGGGTAGTTATAGTTATTGGCTCTAAAAGTGTATTGGGTTTTTCAATAGCGCTAAGGTATCTTTGACAGCTGATGGTGTCCATATTGGATTGTCTATTAGCACGTTTTTTGACTGAGTCATATTAAATGTTCGGCTTTTATCAAGGAGTCGCTATGCAGTCAGACAGCGCGTTGAAATGATTCAAGTGTATTATCTAAACGGCAGTTGAATTCGTCAACGGTTTTGTTCGTTACGAGAAACTTATGGTCAACATAATCGTAAGTAAGAATGTATCTTGTGTTAAATTATAAAAGAGTATTATCACACGCGTCGTCAATGAGATAGAGAAGACATTATCTCAAAAAGTGATGGAAAATTGGACCTCTCGTATTCACGCTACCATACGAAGCCGAGGTTTCTTGAATGATATTCTATTATATGCATAATGCCAATAACAACGTTTTCAAAAAAAGAAAATATAATTTGGATTTGGATCAGAGATCGGATTAGTGGTAAGCAATATCCGAATTCAGTCCGAGTTTTTATATTCGTATTTTCATGGATTCGGATCAGATGCAGTGCGTAACCGCTCTTACTGTTTTTCTGTGTGTTACTAATATTATAAACCTGAAGAGATTGTTTGGTTGAACGCAGAAACTACTGGTTCGAATTGAAGAATTATTTTAAGTTTTGGATAGTCAATTTATCGAGAAAGGCTATATGCATAACATAACGCTACGACCAATAGGAGCGGATCATTCATGAAGAATGTGACGCAGACGAAGTTGCCCGGGTCAACTAGTGAATAATGAAATATACTTAGCCAGTGACAAAAGCTCAACTCACGCTGAAGAAGTACTTGGTGAGCCACTTGGTGTAGAGCGTGTTGATGGACAGGGGCAGGCGGAAGGCGGGCGGCAGCGTGCGCAGGAACTTGCTCAGCATGCCCACGTTCTCCGGCTTCATAATGCTTAGCAGGTGCGCTGTTAACTCATCTGCTGAGGGCTGCGCCAGCAGCAGCTTGTAGTCTAGCTCTGGTACGACAAGGGGTATATGTAAGCTTTGGGCTCCTGAACGTACAACGCTGCGGTATAGGGAACGTGCACGACGGTGCAAACTTTGCCACCTGTGTTGTAACTTCGGAACTTTTTCCGTTTACATTCTTGACATTGACGCTTCAGTGCTGCCACCTACAACTCCTACACGCTCTTTTTAGGGGAACGTGCATGTCGTTGACTGTGCTTGGAACTTTTGCCATTTAAATACTTGACATTGACACTTCTGTGCTACTACTTACAGTGCCACCATATAGAGTGCAGGAATCACGCTCCCTATGCGATATAAGATGCCCGACACATTTATCACAGTAATTCCCGAAGTGATCCCTCTAGATCCCCAAGGAGTCGTTGCCACAAACATTCAAGGGGTAACCAGTTACACCAAATTCAGCTGAATACCAGTATTCTGCCAGTGGTCTATGACGGAGAAAAAATAAATAGGAGCTGCATAAGAAGTAAATTAGGGTCCACATCACGCACCATTAGTAACGGTTCTTCACGCCGGAACAGCTGCTCAAACTTTATCAAGCGAAAGTTCGATTGTGTATGGAATACTGCTCTCATCTTTGGGACGGATCTGCCAGATACCATTTTATTTAGTTTGTTTGTTTTGTTAAGTTTTCCGATTTTTTTATTTTATTTAGTTTGTCTGACATTTCTTGTTTGGAAAATGTTAAGGTAATACGTTGCAGTTTTTTTGATACCTCTAGAAGCCTGGTGGGCTACGAAGGTTGTTTTCGAATTTGATGAGATAAGAAAGACGATGGCAATTACTTCGTTTTGTTTTGTGTCATGCCTATATTTTTTTAAACTATTGCTTATGAAAATGGAACTTACCTGACGAAGCCGCCTTAGCTTTCTTGAGCAGTTTGATGTGTTCGGCCGAAGTGAGGGCTCCGAAGGTCGCCCTCTCGTCCACGGCCTTGAGCACCGCGAAGAGGAGGATGAGCGCGTTGTGGTCGGTGCCGCTTAGCTGTGGCCACAGACTTTCCTTTACACTGTGGGCCGAATATTTCGCGGGTGTAGTAATCATTCAACATACGAGAAAATTGACAAACATTATTCCCAGGATATATTACATTATATATTATATATATAATTCGCTTATTTATATTTAACATTATCTTAAAACTATGTTAGTAACGTGGTGCTCAATTAATGTGGGTATTAAATTAACATTTAAAACAAAAAAATCACTGGAAAATAAACTAAATAAAAAAACAAATATTATTATTATATTGTAAATACTGTATTGTGTATTTTTATGTGTAATTTCAGATACCAAATTACTTGTTTATGGATAAATGACTATGACTACGACTAATTGAATATATCATTGAAAATGAAATGGAAATAAATAAGTAATTTAAAATTAAATAAATTTAAATAAGGTAAGACTAAAATAAAATTGCAATAAATTATTAAATTAAAGATAATCAGATAACATGCAGCCTGATAAGCCTGCATACAACAAAGTTCAAATTCCAATGCAACACATAGTTTATTTAAGAACCTTTTTGAACCGTCTTCAAAAAAGGACGCTATATCAATAAAAAAATACAACAGTCTTCCAAATAAAAAACACTGCAAAGTATAAAATAACTTGCTTGCTTGCATAATGATCACAATTTCTTTTTTAAATTTACCACCTAAGTATACATTGTGGAATGCAAAAGTATTGAGTAATTTTAATTTCGGAAGTCGGTGTCAAAAACAAAAAAAAACTGCCAAAAACACCGACTGCCGAAATTAAAATTATTTTATACTTTTTATGGTTTTTATTTGGAAGTCGGTTGTATTTTTTTTTATTTTCCACTTTTTAGTGGTGATACCCCAGAACTAAGTGACATTATTCCCATAATGAGTGGTTGTACTATTTGCCGATAAGGAGGTACTTTGTGTGCCTTCGCAGTCCAAGTCTAGACCAGCCCATAGTTAAATATCTACTTTGGGTCTCCCTTGTTTGACCGAAAGGAATTTGACAAATTTTCCCTTCCCAAAAATTTTTCGCATAATTTCATTTGCCAAATTATTACTTAGCAAAAAATCTATTCACAAAAAATTGTAACGCAAACCTAATGTTTCGGAAATGAACGTTTAAACTATAACTTGTTTACCAACTAGTACTTTTATTTTTTTTTATTTAGTCAAATATTTCAGTTGGAATAACAGGTTTTACGCAAAATCAAATAAGCCAAATATTTAGTATCGAATAGTTCAGTTCCGCCGGGTAACCTACTAAAAATAATCTCTTTTTTCTATTAATGCAAGTCGTTTCTGCCACTCGCCGGCCGCTGCCGCGGCACCGCTCGCTTCGCTCGCTCGGCTCGTGCGTAGGAGGTCGCAGTTTTAACCTAACCTAACCTACCCATTTTGTTTAAAGAAGAAATTAACCTAATCGAAATAGTTGAGTTCCGGGTAACCTACTTAAAACAATATATTTTTTGTCTTAACAAATCATTTCACCAAACGTTTATTGTCTGAAGATTGTTTGCTGTAATAAATCATTTGATTAAAGACAAAATGCCACAATGACATTATACTTGGCAATATTTTACCAAGTAAAAATTTGACCAAATAAAAATATGCGTACCTACTAAAATCATTCGAAATATTGCAATGGTATAAGAAAGGTTGCTAAAATTTGTTTGGGTAATGAAATTTTGTCAAATTCTTTTCGGCAAAACGGCAGGATCCCATCTACTTTGCATTGGTACTAGTTTTTACTGATTTTAAGGTGAGGAGGTCACAGGTTTATCTTTGAAGTTCACAGTAATGAGTAAATGCAATATAGCTATAACTAACCCCAATACAAAAATAATCATCAAGATCGGTTAAAAAACTATAAAGTTATGCCCGAATTGATAACCCTAAAAACATGTTAATTCAGGTTGACTTGTTTGCATCTGCGTACCCCCTCACAGCGTACCGGCGGCGTGATGTTATGTTATGAACTGGTGTAATCAATAAAGACTTACCATAGTCACGAGTTTGTAAAAACCAATTTCCACACGTGTGACATACGTTTTTCAAAACATTTGCGAGAAAACAGTATAACAGGTAATGACAACTTTTTGTTTTTAAATATCAGTAGAAGAGTCGCAACAATCTTTGACGTTCCTTATAAAAATAGCGCGAATATAAAAATGGCGCCACTTTGCGCGTGGTTAAAATTAGAACTACGTCATTCGTCTCTTTTCTCTTATCTCGTATTAAAGTGTGACAATCGTATTGAGCAAAAGTGCTTCGAAGGAGATTCGATCATTCAATTTATTCATTCTAGTTATGTGAAACACCTTGGTGGAATTATTATTTCCTTTTTATGGAAATTAGATAAAAACCGTAAAGGATACGCACGGCGCTATTCAACGAGAAGTGCGGTAAAATAGGAACTTAGATGTGAGTATCTATTTTACCGCACGTTCCATTGTATGGTGCGTAATTTTTAACTTTCGAACAATGTAAACAGGCGTCGTAAATAGAATGCATTTACGACGCCTGTATACATTGTTAGCAAATGTGTTGAAAAACTATTTTACAGAAAAAAACAAGTCGGATTGTTAATGGTGAGTTAAAAATCAGTTTAAAATACACAATGCTACAGGTCGATTCTTGAGTTAGTGGTGATAGATTTAAATTTTCTCAAATTGTAAATTCAAGTATTGTCATATTTAATTTAATGCGAGTCAAAACTGTGTTAGTGTCGCTGCTTGGGTATTTGGTATGATACTTGTTACTGGCGTGAACTTATTGTATAATAATTTTTTTAATCGTTGGGCCCACACTAGGAATTTCTCCTGTATCGTGCGTGTGTGCGTTTACAAACACATAAACTCACATACACAAACAGCAATTAAAGGACTGGGTAGAAAAAAAGCGTGATATGACTTAGACCAAATAAGCGAATGATCACTCGGTCCGTACAATCTGAACATGTTGGTATAAACTAAACAGAGGATTCCAACTATCCGAAAAAAAATAAAAAAAAATATTATTCCTCTGAGTTTATGGTTATTATAAAATTAGATATATGTACACATCTAGTTTTAGGAAAACAATGATTTATGTAAAAATAAATTTTGTTTCTAATGAATTGGCTTCCAGTCTAACCGGATGCAGTTGAATACCAGTATTTTCCAGGCAACAACAGCCGACCTGACCACAACCCAGTAACTGTGTAACGCGATACTCCCAGGAAGGTCCTCTTGCTTGTGTGGTTTATCAAATTTGTGCGTCCAGGACGCAGTCTAGTCATGTTGCCCCCACTCGAGGGAGTGGACTATGAGAGCGATAGAAGAGGGAGTGTGCCTGTGTCTACGCACACACGCCTGCACTATAATATATCCTGCGCCGGTGGTAAGTCTCCGTTGGCTGGAAACATTATAAGAAATGAAAGAATATAGTTACAGTGGGAGNGATGGGTAGGTGCGGCGGCGGCGCGGGGCGCGCGGGCGGGCGGGCGGAGAGCGCGCTGGCGGCGTGGCGCAGCCACACCTCTAGCGTGTTCATGTCGTACTTCTGCGCCAGCGCCAGCGCGCGCTCCACGTGCTCCATGTCGAGAGACCTGCAACAGACATCAATCATCATCAGTGATAGGAATAGGTAGTGCTTATTAGCCTAAAGTTTGAAGAACAGAGACAAGAAACGGAGACTTCCTTAGTACTATATCTTTTCCCGGACATCTGCCCGGACAACACTTAAATACATTAAAAAATTATGTTATTATAGTTGTAACGACTATGTTATGTTATGTCTAGTCGCAAACTTTAGGTAAGCAACACGAACTTATTCCAAATAATATAATTTTTTAATGTATTTAAGTGTTGTCCGGGCAGATGTCCGGGAAAAAATATAGTACCAAGGAAGTCTCCGTTTCTTGTCTCTGTTCTTCAAACTTTAGGCTAATAAGCACTACCTATTCCTATCACTGATCATCATCATTATGGTTAAAGAACTAATCACGCAAGCAGTGCCTAGCAACGGCGGATCCAAGACTGTCGTTATAGATATATACTGGAAACTGCTTGGTTTTTAAAATCAAATCCACATTTATTTACTAAATTTTAACAGTTAAGAAAACCCCAATCCGTACTCAATATAAAATTCAATTATATACAGCAAAATGCAATGCAGCATTAATGAAAAAGAGCTTCTGTGGTGTTGTTCCCAAAATGTTACTTTTATAAAAATGAATCCTTATTTCCCTTAGTCACGCGTAAACGGCTGGTCCGATTTCGCTAATTCTTTTTTTGTTGTATTTGTTATTGTCAGAAGAAGGTTCTTATGAAAGAAAATTTTGAAAAAAAAAAAACATATCCGTGCGAAGCCGGGGCGGGCCACTAGCTTACAATAAAATACCCGATGTCATAAGAATTATGCCATTTAAAAAATTCAAAAAGTCTTTTCATAAATTATTAGTTGAGAAATGTTACAATGTCCTAGATGATTCCTTAAATGACAAAACACTAACTATTAAGATAAAATAAGTACCTATATTTAACCCAATGTATTGCAAGCATATATTTTTCTTTTGTTTTGATATTTCTTGCTTGTCTTCTGTATGGATTCTGTTTGTTTTTTTCTATTTCAAAGTCCAGTTCATGTTTTTTAATCCCGGGTTTTAATTGTTATGGTTTCATGTATGATTCCGGGATTTTACAGGAGGTATTATCAACTCCACGAACATTAGGTAAATATAGTCTACCTATTCCGATCTCTGGTTATCAATGACAAAACATAGCGCAACATATGTTCAATAATTATAAGACCTTGACCTTTAACCTATGTTTTACAAATAATTTTTCTGATTCTGTTTCGGGGCGGGCTTGACCATGCGCGCATAGGCGTCAACATGACAACCCGCATAAGCGTCAAGTTTAACATCCAAATACAGCAGAAAAAAAAAATTCTGATGTATTTTTTTGAAAGAATTTTCTTTAAAGAAAAAAACAGAATAATAAAATAAAAAAAACTATACCAAGGCAAACATAAAACATTACCTCCTACAGATAACGTTGGTTAATTTCGCCTAAGCTCACACAGCCGAAATAGCTCAGTTGGGAGAGCGTTAGACTGAAGATCTAAAGGTCCCTGGTTCAATCCCTGGTTTCGGCAGATCTCTTTTTGCTTTTATAAAATTTTGCGTGAACGTTTTTATTTTACAGCAGGTCTGTAATATAATTTGTATGTTTATAAATAGACATATTAATTGTTTTTTTTTTTTCTTATTTTACATATAAATGTCGGAAATGACACTACAAAATTTATAGAACTTGACAGTAATTAGACAATAGGGAATATGCATGCAATTTTTTTATTTGCAAAATAAAATCATATTAACCTAGTAAACAATTATGCAAGAGTTATTAAAATACCTCCATTAGCAATGAAGTTATTAGGCTTCAAAGTTGACAATCAGAAAGAGAAGTCCGATACCAACTTTGACGTCAAATACTATGACGCCTATACAGCTGCCATAGACAATAGCGTTTTCGCGAGCGGGACAGATATATTTGTTTAAAATAGTTATATCTCGTTTGTTTTTCGTTCTTTTCGATAATATTTCACTGTTAGAATTATATTTTTGTATATTTCTAGATAAACTGTTTAGATAATAAATATTTTTTTAAGCATATTTCCCTATTGAAATTAATGTAAGTTTGAAATTATCTAAAAAACTGTCTCACAGACAAATAGAAAAATATAAAATAATAGCGGTGATCGAGGAAACTGTTCCACTGTTAGACAGCCGGTCTATTTTGTCAACTTTTCACAGAGCAAACTAAGGTGTAATGAGCATGAAGTGAATTGTCATTCCATCTTGTATTTTTTTTTTTCTTGTATGGATTGACTGCTCACTTCATGTTCACTTCACCGAAGCTTACACGGTGAGATTTTTACAGAACCGCTCTGCATTTTATACTAGTATAGGGTAACAGGGTGAATCAGTTCCGTTTCAACCCTATCAAGTAAGTACCTACCTATGAAACAGTAATAGAATTGTTCAAGGTTGTTTTATACATTTTTTGCGAAATTAAGTTGTTTTTCTTTATATGTATACTTGTATAGTATAAGTTGCTAAGCTACCGCTCGCGTTTATGTCGAAAATTATCCCAAGGGAACATATTCCCGGGATGAAAAGTATTCTATGTGTTATTCCAGACTATAATCTACCTCTGTGCCAAATTTCATCGAGATCCGTTCAGCCGTTCTGACGTGAAAGAGTAACAAACATCCATCCATACTTACAAACTTTCGCGTTTATAATATTAAGTAGATATAGAAATCTACATATGAAAAAAGAAAACATGCTCCACTTTTTCGGGCCATCAGTAAACAACTAGTCGACTGTTCACGTGACCAGAGGGTTGTGCTTTTCTTTGGCCAAAAGATTAGTACCTGCCATTCAACGTGTTTTTTAATTTACGTCCACCTCGCCCATGCCCGTGAGCCGCTCGATGCAGGCGCGGATCAGCTCCATCTGATCCTCCGGCGCGTTGTTACACGTAGTATAGTATGCAGTGTTACCTGGCCACTCTATAGATGATCTCGCTGCGATACTCCTCGTCGGCGTTGAAGAGCAGCCCGTTGACGTTGTAGCCCATCGCCCTGAGCGCGTCCACCTCGCCCATGCCCGTGAGCCGCTCGATGCAGGCGCGGATCAGCTCCATCTGATCCTCCGGCGCGTTGTTACACGTAGTATAGTATGCAGTGTTACCTGGCCACTCTATAGATGATCTCGCTGCGATACTCCTCGTCGGCGTTGAAGAGCAGCCCGTTGACGTTGTAGCCCATCGCCCTGAGCGCGTCCACCTCGCCCATGCCCGTGAGCCGCTCGATGCAGGCGCGGATCAGCTCCATCTGATCCTCCGGCGCGTTGTTACACGTAGTATAGTATGCAGTGTTACCTGGCCACTCTATAGATGATCTCGCTGCGATACTCCTCGTCGGCGTTGAAGAGCAGCCCGTTGACGTTGTAGCCCATCGCCCTGAGCGCGTCCACCTCGCCCATGCCCGTGAGCCGCTCGATGCAGGCGCGGATCAGCTCCATCTGATCCTCCGGCGCGTTGTTACACGTAGTATAGTATGCAGTGTTACCTGGCCAC
Source organism: Mamestra configurata (assembly GCA_002192655.3). Lineage (NCBI taxonomy): Eukaryota > Metazoa > Arthropoda > Insecta > Lepidoptera > Noctuidae > Mamestra > Mamestra configurata. Next base: position 69,450 of record NDFZ01004752.1, on the reverse strand, counting down.
TCTATAGATGATCTCGCTGCGATACTCCTCGTCGGCGTTGAAGAGCAGCCCGTTGACGTTGTAGCCCATCGCCCTGAGCGCGTCCACCTCGCCCATGCCCGTGAGCCGCTCGATGCAGGCGCGGATCAGCTCCATCTGATCCTCCGGCGCGTTGTTACACGTAGTATAGTATGCAGTGTTACCTGGCCACTCTATAGATGATCTCGCTGCGATACTCCTCGTCGGCGTTGAAGAGCAGCCCGTTGACGTTGTAGCCCATCGCCCTGAGCGCGTCCACCTCGCCCATGCCCGTGAGCCGCTCGATGCAGGCGCGGATCAGCTCCATCTGATCCTCCGGCGCGTTGTTACACGTAGTATAGTATGCAGTGTTACCTGGCCACTCTATAGATGATCTCGCTGCGATACTCCTCGTCGGCGTTGAAGAGCAGCCCGTTGACGTTGTAGCCCATCGCCCTGAGCGCGTCCACCTCGCCCATGCCCGTGAGCCGCTCGATGCAGGCGCGGATCAGCTCCATCTGATCCTCCGGCGCGTTGTTACACGTAGTATAGTATGCAGTGTTACCTGGCCACTCTATAGATGATCTCGCTGCGATACTCCTCGTCGGCGTTGAAGAGCAGCCCGTTGACGTTGTAGCCCATCGCCCTGAGCGCGTCCACCTCGCCCATGCCCGTGAGCCGCTCGATGCAGGCGCGGATCAGCTCCATCTGATCCTCCGGCGCGTTGTTACACGTAGTATAGTATGCAGTGTTACCTGGCCACTCTATAGATGATCTCGCTGCGATACTCCTCGTCGGCGTTGAAGAGCAGCCCGTTGACGTTGTAGCCCATCGCCCTGAGCGCGTCCACCTCGCCCATGCCCGTGAGCCGCTCGATGCAGGCGCGGATCAGCTCCATCTGATCCTCCGGCGCGTTGTTACACGTAGTATAGTATGCAGTGTTACCTGGCCACTCTATAGATGATCTCGCTGCGATACTCCTCGTCGGCGTTGAAGAGCAGCCCGTTGACGTTGTAGCCCATCGCCCTGAGCGCGTCCACCTCGCCCATGCCCGTGAGCCGCTCGATGCAGGCGCGGATCAGCTCCATCTGATCCTCCGGCGCGTTGTTACACGTAGTATAGTATGCAGTGTTACCTGGCCACTCTATAGATGATCTCGCTGCGATACTCCTCGTCGGCGTTGAAGAGCAGCCCGTTGACGTTGTAGCCCATCGCCCTGAGCGCGTCCACCTCGCCCATGCCCGTGAGCCGCTCGATGCAGGCGCGGATCAGCTCCATCTGATCCTCCGGCGCGTTGTTACACGTAGTATAGTATGCAGTGTTACCTGGCCACTCTATAGATGATCTCGCTGCGATACTCCTCGTCGGCGTTGAAGAGCAGCCCGTTGACGTTGTAGCCCATCGCCCTGAGCGCGTCCACCTCGCCCATGCCCGTGAGCCGCTCGATGCAGGCGCGGATCAGCTCCATCTGATCCTCCGGCGCTTTGCCGTGCACGAGAGTGTTGCGTGCCATCTGGAAAACATGTTTTAGACAATGTAAAAATAAGGAAACTGATTGATTTTTAGGGCACCGTACCATTATTATCTACTACCATATCGTGAAGCTCAAATTAAGAAATCAAACATCTAAACCTTATTGACAGATATTCGACAGACAACTCTAACAAAATTAAACAGTGAAGGGTTAGAAAGTCACACGGTGCGCCGTCGCACGGTTAGCCAGCTCGGTTGGCATGCGGCAGCGGGCTCACGCGCGTTTTTACAAACACACATTTATTTATCTTAGTACCTAGTACACTTATTTCTCGTTTCAAAGTTTGGGCTAATCATACAACAAGCAGACAGCGCACTGCGCATTCAATACAACAATGCCTTAGGGGCGCTGTTGTGGCTTCCGCCTTACATAATGCGTCAGCGATGTTCGCTGATGCGCACACGGATGATTATTTCACGATCATGCGCAAAAAAGTGGTATCAGTGATGCGCAGGGTGAGCGGAAGCAGCAATAGCATTCTGAAGGTTTTTTCAGAAAGGCTAGATGGGCCTATAATGGATATATAGGTTTATCAATCTACATGTCAGACATGGGGCTTGATAAATCTTCCTCTCCATCCATCTTTGTTTTAATTTTTGTTTTTGTACTCACGTGTGCCTAAGTGTTACTACTAACATAGTTTTTAAGTTATTTTTTGGTAAAACTAACACACTATGGGCTGTCGACGCCTGAAAAAAAAAACGATTTTTATTTTATTTTGTAGCACCCATTCTTTAACAAAACAATAGATTAAAATAACTTTTTTTTTATTAAAATACTGTTGGATCACAGAGTTTTCAAATCATAGGTTTTATTTAGCAACTTAATAAGATTATATGAATTAGTGTCCGACTGAACTTTCGGCTTCGATTTCGGATTCGGCCTAGTTTCGGCCAAAAATCGAGTTTCGGCTTAGTTTCTGTTTCGACTGCCATCTAGCCGAAACCGAAACTGCATTCGGAAGGTTTCGTGTTGCGATCATGTTCGGTGCTCTGAGCTGCAAGCGACGATCTGTCATTTTGTCGCGTGCGCGTTCAGTCGTGAGTTGTGTCATGACTTGTTTGCAAAGTTTTTTTTTTACCTTGAATTTTAAATGATAGTATTTTTTTTTTTTCGTGAAACGGTTTTTTCCGAAAGTTTCGGTTTTGGTCGAAACTGAGATCGAAGCGAAAATTCAATTTGGATTTCAGTTTCGGCAGTAAAAACCAGTTTCGGTCAGAGATTCATATTCATTGAATTACTGATAACACAATTTAATTAATAATAAAGATTAGATAAAGTAGTGTATGAAACTGCACATGAGGTACTAAAATATTCGTATTATTCTATTATAAACCTATATACTAATACTTACTTGTTTATAATATTAGGTAATATTATAAACAAGTATATTATAATCTTCTTCCAAAATATTAATATTTTATGTGATGGACCAACAAAAGAAAAAACGGTCTGAGAATAGGAGTACCGACGAAAAAGTAGATAAGTCAACATGAATATTACTTCATTGAAATTGATCCGAATACGATTTCTGTTGGGTTGAATCCTCAATATCCATCAAATCGATCATGTTCACATCCATTTTCGGGTAAAAACAACACAACACAATAACAAAGATGCTATAACCTGAAAGACAAACTTTGACAGATACGACTTAGACCATCGTTAAATCGTTCGGGTCGCCGAAATCGCTTTTTGTAATAAGACTGATTATGTTACTGACTATTTGTGGCTACACTGGCTTATGTGCACAAAAAGTGTAAGTTAATCTAAAATGAATAAATTTGGTTAATGTGTTAAAATTTGCTATAGTTGAGTCAGACAAATTAAAGTTAAACTTCAGATACATTTATGTATGCACTATTCAAAAAAATATATCTTTTATTTTAATCAATAGCGTAAAACAGTTACGACATTTAATTAAATTTATTTAAAAAAAATACAACCACAAAGTATAAAACAACTTTAATTTCGGAAGTCGGTGTTAAAATACGAAGAAACAACCAAACACACCGACTTCCGAAATTAAAGTTGTTTTATACTTTGTGGTGTTTTTTTTTTATTTGGAAGTCGGTTGTTTTTTATTTATTTTTTCACTTTTTAGTGGTACCCTACACGTAACAAAACCACTGGAAAGTCACAGGAAAGCAAAACACGTCATTTCGTTTACTTTGTTGATAAATTTTCTATTTCCTCCAGCTATTTTGATTTAAAAACTAAACTAAACACCGATTTTGATGAAATTTCTATGATACCAATCGAACCGTAGATTATCCCTTCACATAAAAAAAATCAAATCCGTTGAAAAAATACGGAGTTAGGTAACGGTCATAAAAAAAAATACACCAAATTGAGAACATCCTCCTTTTTTTGAAGTCGGTTAAAAAAAAGCCAAATCAGAATATTTATTTTTCAATCGAACATTATCTGAAGTTTGAACACACAGCCCATAGATAAGCAAATACAATAAAATGAAGAACGTGGCTGATTGCACATTTGTATCATTCTTAAGGTGTACTAATTGGTTGTTTTCCCGAATATATCAAATAAAATAAAGATGTGATATGATGTATTCATTTACGTTTTTGTGTAGCACAGCGACGGGGTGGAGAGTGAGATAGGCTTTACATTGCGGAAATATCCCGAACGGCAGTGCAGCTGAGGCTAGTATTATATATTATGTATTACGCACGCAGCTGACGGCCGTGTCCGTGTTGTTCTACATACACATCGTACATACACACTCACCTCTGCAGGTTTAGTGAAGTACGCGTTATCCCGAAGCTCGGCGGCGTTGCACTTGACGAGCGTGGCGTACAGCGCGCAGCTGACGGCCGTGTCCGTGTTGTTCTACATACACATCGTACATACACACTCACCTCTGCAGGTTTAGTGAAGTACGCGTTGTCCCGAAGCTCGGCGGCATTGCACTTGACGAGCGTGGCGTACAGCGCGCAGCTGACGGCCGTGTCCGTGTTGTTCGTGGTGATCAGGCGCTTTGTGTGTGCGGGCTCTAGTGTGGTGCGGAGAAGGCAGGCCACGCTGAGCGGTGTGTCCTTGTAGAGTATCTCTTCGGCGCATTTTTGGACAACTAAAAAACAAAAACAAAATGACACTCTTAACATTCTGCTTATTACAGGAAGTCTTATTGTAAAACGGGAACAAAAAATATGAAGATACGTCTGTTATCGCCATTCTGTGGATCCAGCACTAAAAAATTATGACCATTTTCAAGAGTAGTCTGGTTCCCTGTAAAGTTACCGACAATTTCGGAATATTTTTTGCCCGTTAGCTATTTTATTTTATTCGTTAGGGACAAAAAACAGTTAAATGCCAAGCTAAACTAGAGATTCTAAAATTAGTACAATACTTAGAAATACATGAAACACAATCTATTACATATTTATGATTACTACACATGTAACCCACAACATTGTCCACGAATTCACAAAAAGAAAAGTTAAAAGAAAACAGACAAGTAGTGTGCATCGTTAAATACTAGTAAGAAACAAAAAAAAACATATATATAAATACTTAAGTAAGAATTAAGTAGCTGTATTGCTCCTGCCTTAAAACGATGTTTGGAAAAAGTAAATAGGTATGTCAAGCTCCATAAAGTAAGCGTTGTACGCATCAACGAGGCGACGAAGAGGCACGCGCACCCCAGCGTTAGTCTTGCACGAATTTGTGTGGAATAGTCGAGGCACACGTACTGCAGCATGACAGATCTAGGACCTATATAATGTAGACTATTAGATAAAGGAATGCAGTCGAATCTATTATTGCATATACCATGCAGCATCATTACACCCAGAAGACATCGTCTAGATTCCAAACTAAGAACATTATAACATTTCAGTAATTGTTCATAGGAGACTTTAGGACGATAACATTTATAATTCATGGTACGCAAATACTTTTTCTGCACAATTTCTAGCCTATCCTTGTACTTATCATATAGAGGATTCCAAATTTGGACGGCGTATTCCAATTGCGACCGAATCAGGGTTTTATATAGTATTAAGAATGTAGAGGGTCGCACAAAGTTACCTGAAAATCTCATCACGAGTCCATACATCTGAAAGGCCTTTTTTACTATATTGTCAATATGAGTATCAAAATGCCGACTAGAGTCAAGTGTAACACCCAAGTCACGGACAAATTGAACTTCATTAAGAATTATAGTATTTATTGAATAATTAAATTTGATCTGATTTTTATTTTTAGTAAAAGAGATTTTGCAACATTTGGAAAGGCTAAGAAAGAGTTTATTTTTAAGGCAGTCTTCATAAAATCTATCAAGGTCCTGTTGTAAATAATGGCAGTCGCGAATATTTTTACAGGTAATATAAATTTTCATATCGTCTGCATACATCAAGAAATTTGAGTTGATAAAACAATGTTTAATATCATTAATAAACAATATAAATAGAAAAGGGCCTAATACTGATCCCTGAGGAACCCCGGATTTTACAACTATAGAGTCAGATTCATGCCCATTAATGACGATCTTTTGAGTCCTATTGAAGATATACGAAGCAAACCATCTGAGTAAATTGCCGCGTATACCATTAAAGGCAGTTTTTTCCATAAGCAGAGTGTGATCCACCTTGTCAAAGGCCTTCTGAAAATCCGTGTAAACAGCGTCTACCTGTACCCGACGATCCATATTTTCAAAGAGATAGTTCACAAAGGTCATGAGGTTGGTGGTGGTAGAACGACGTTTGACAAAACCATGTTGTTCGGGTATGATAAGATGACGGATATGAGGATATAGCGCACTATGTACTAGTCGTTCAAAAACCTTTGACAAAGTAGAAAGAATAGAAATGGGCCGATAATTCTCTACATTACTTTTATCGCCACCCTTGTACACAGGAGTGATAGAGGCTCGTTTCCAAACTGTAGGAAAGACCCCTTCCTTCAAACATTTATTAAAAATAATCAGTAAGGCGGAAGACAAGTGGTCAGCTGTATTTATGAAGAAGGAGGGTGGTATGCCATCAGGTCCAGCTCCTTTAGAAGAATCCAGTGACTTCAATGCTGTACATATTGATTCCTTTGGCAAGTAAATGTCAGAGATAAATGGCGAATTGTCTTCATAGCAATTAGACGGTTGCCATAGGTCTGGTTCAAAGGTAGAGGGTTCATATACCGAACAAAAGAAAGTTGAAAACAAATTGCATATGTCCTTGGGGTCATCGGAAGAAACATTTTTGTAAAACATATTAGCAGGGTACTTAGCTTTCCCTTTCTTAGAAGAGACATACGACCAAAATTACTTAATAGATTTGGGAATACTGTCTTCAACTGATGTCATATATCTCTTATAACATTTAGCGGTCCCACTATGAAACAATTTGCGATAATTTGAAAAACGCACATAATCAGAGTGATTACCATATTTCTTCCATTTAATCCAGGCATGCTCTTTAGTTTTAAATGATCTGAAAGGTTTCGTATCACGTCGCAAATATGTTATATCTAAAAGCGAAAGTGCACCAATTTGGAGATAGGAGTTAGTCTGGAAACAGCCGAAAGAAAAATGTATAAGCAGGCATAAACAGATGGTACCTTCCGTCTCCAGCTCGCAGGTGACGCCGTCCTCCAGACAGTTCTGTATGTAGAACCACTTGAGCACGTTCTGGCCGACGGTCATGGGCCCGTCGATGGCGTCGGGCAGAGAGAAGCGGTCGTAGCGGTAGTAGTTGTTGGACACGCTGAACTCCGGGTAAAGCGAGTGGTAGAACTCCTGGCAGTGCGCGGTGCGCTCCGACGCTTCGGCGATAGTAGACGACTTACTGTCGCTAAAAAGAAAAAATGGAAATGTTATCAACTTTTTTGTATTGCCTCTAATGGTGGGTACAGGCCTAAATGTTTTCCCAGTAGATCTATTTCAAAAGCCAAATAGACATGTAGATTGTAACACAACATGATAAGACTGTCCATTAAGCTGGGTACTGACCAGTGCTGCGGGCCGTAATGTATCATTCGCAGCGAGCATATTACAATACGCCGTGTCCTAAAATCTGAGTAACATACGCGTGTTCGTGCTCGTTTTAAAGTACTGACTGCACGATTGCTCGCTTTGTAACATGTTACATTACGCCCGAAACACCGGTCAGTACCCAGCTTAATGGACAGTCTAATCATGTTGTGTTACAATTTACGTATCAAATATACGAGAAAAAACTTAGGCCCACTGCCACTTGCACAAACCAGAGTTTTCTTTTAAGTCAGTTAGTTACTATTACGAGGTTAAATCTATACTATACTTATGTTTTAATGCGATAATTTGGATGGATGGATATTTGTTACTCAATCACGTCAGAACGGCTGAACGGATTTTGATGAAATTTGGCACAGAAGTAGATTATAGTCTGGAATAACGCATAGGATACTTTTTATCCCGGGAGTATGTTCCCTTGACATAACTTTCGACATTCAAGCGGGAGGAGCCACGTGCGGCAGCTAGTCACAAATGTTTATATATGATGGCCCCGGGTCCGAACTAACTCAGAGTTAAAAGATAACTCAGGTTTGTGCAAGTGGGCCTTATGAAACTACATAGCACGAGCTAGTTAAAATGTGTAATCAGTTTTTTTTGTTTCTTTGCATTTTAAGCGGCTTAAACTACTTCTAAAAATATGCCGAATAAATAGTAGTTTTACAAAATGCTTTATTTTAAAAGACACAGTTTACATACCTGAGAGTGAATTTATTTTGGAATGTGTCGAGTAGATAGTTGAAGAGGGGTATTTTCATTTCTGGTGGAGCGGGAACCAAGTCTTTCTTCTCTACCATAGGCTATAAAATAACGAGAAAAAAAAATGGTTGTGTGTAAAGACGGTTTACGGACGATAGTTTAACGTCATAACAAAACATTGATGAAATGATCGTAACGTTACAATGAGCGTAACGTTACAATGAGCGTAACGTTACAATGAGCGTAACGTTACAATGAGCTTAACGTTACAATGAGTCATCCTTTTTCGTGCGTGCAGCCGGCGTTCACGTCAAAAAGTTTTGTGTGCAACAAAAATCACTGTAAAACCCGCCTCTTAAAAAGGTTAAACTGAACACACTTAAATAAAAGGCAATTCAAACTATACAATTATAGCTTTTTTTGCCCCTGTTTTTACCATACCGACCGATTAAAAACAGTAAATGTGAATTATTACATTTATTGTTTTCAATTTTTTTTTAATTGTAGAGCTTCAATTATACAATTTAGCAAGTACAACAAAGATATTTAAATACGTATATGTAAGTAACGTACTGTTGTGACCGCATCAGCAAATTCGTCGTCAGTCGACGGCCATCGCTCACACAGGGTACCGTAACTGTTCTCTTTGAGCGTCACGCCCATTTGTTGCAGACTCTCTAGTTCTAAGCCCATTCTGAAAATATTGTAGGAAAAAATTACAACCATGTAGAGAAAGTTTGCTTTAAAATACGTGAGTTATATTTTAGCGTAACGAGAGTTGCTTGCCCGATTAAAAGTGTTTCAGGTCAAAGTATTGCATTTTTCCAATAAAAAAATTACTTGCCAATATAATTGGAAAGACGAAAAAGAGCCAATCCCAAATAAATTGGGAAGAGTTCAGGAAGACGATATCACTATTGAACGTTTCAGAGATATTATAATTAAATTGCTTTTTTTATAGGACAGCAGCTTTACCAGCAGTGGCGCGGCCGGGGCGTGGCGCAGAGTGGCGAGGCGCCGGGACAGCTCCACAGCCGCGCAGTGACACACGTACTGTAATATTACCTACCTAGCTCGCAGTATATCCTCAATGTTCTTGGGATTAGTGTAGGTGACGGCGGCGGCATACAGCTGGCGTCGCGTGGCGGTGTCGGCGTGTGCGTGTGCTATGTGCGCCACGCGCGCGAGCAGTGGCGCGGCCGGGGCGTGGCGCAGAGTGGCGAGGCGCCGGGACAGCTCCACAGCCGCGCAGTGACACACGTACTGTAATATTACCTACCTAGCTCGCAGTATATCCTCAATGTTCTTGGGATTAGTGTAGGTGACGGCGGCGGCATACAGCTGGCGTCGCGTGGCGGTGTCGGCGTGTGCGTGTGCTATGTGCGCCACGCGCGCGAGCAGTGGCGCGGCCGGGGCGTGGCGCAGAGTGGCGAGGCGCCGGGACAGCTCCACAGCCGCGCAGTGACACACGTACTGTAATATTACCTACCTAGCTCGCAGTATATCCTCAATGTTCTTGGGATTAGTGTAGGTGACGGCGGCGGCATACAGCTGGCGTCGCGTGGCGGTGTCGGCGTGTGCGTGTGCTATGTGCGCCACGCGCGCGAGCAGTGGCGCGGCCGGGGCGTGGCGCAGAGTGGCGAGGCGCCGGGACAGCTCTACAGCCGCAGTGCAGCCCTGCCCGGCGCCGGCCTCGCCCGCTGAGGCCGCGAATTTGCCCGCGAGTTTGAGGACTTGTCCCTCTCTAACAAAGAGCCACTTATATTATGCTGCCTTCTGAATGGACTCAAGGAGAGCCATTAAAAGCTTGTAGCGTATGGAAATAAGAAATTACAAAAAAAAAATGTGAAGTTACTTTAATCTACTGTATTCCATAGTGAAGTCTTATATTTTACTTATTTTTTTACAAAGTTTATACATGAGTATAAACTTTGTAAAAAAATAACCATTACCTCCGAAACTAGAGTATGAACTCTAGTTTCGGAGGTAATGGTAAATGGTATTTTTCCTGTTTTTCATTCTTAAACAACGTTACACTACGGGTGTAATGTAAAGTTTTTTCCTTTTATCGCGTGGTACAAAATGGAAAAACTTTTTTTTTATTTTGTCCCACAAAAACTGAGCCAATTTTCAAAATAGATTTTTATTTGACTAGTTCCGTCGTATTAATGTTTTTGCAAAATTTCAATTGAATCGGTTCAGCCGATTCGCAGTAAATAAGCTGGGACAGACGGAAAGAATCAGATCCTATATAGATTCTGTTTTTTCATTCGGACATATGGAAAACTTAACATGCGTTTAGGGCAAAATTCTTCCAAGAACAGAAGCTCTCAAATAAGTATTTTAGCTACTCTCATATTGTAAAGTTCCAATTATGAAAACAACTGTTATACCTTATTGACAGACTTTTACCATCAGCAATACTTATGTATAATTTGTGGTACCTATTTTGATTGATGAAAAAATGATGTTTTGAAAGATAAGGTACATATTTCAAGACGTAGTAATCTGTTGAGTTCGCAGTATACACTGACAAGTTGAGTCAACCACATGATCGTGTAGACCAAATAAAATTTGGTGGATCCAACCAAGGTGACCTCTGTTGGTGGTTGTTTCCAACCGTGTAGCAGGCCTTTTAAAATCCAAAATTAATTAATAAAATGACCAATAGACTCGGACAAGCTCCGTTACTACATTATCTGTGGCAGAGCACTCTATGTAAAATGGCGGCATCATCAACAGCTGATCGGTTCCTCGAAACCTTGCGGAGGAATGTTGGATTTTGGCGCCATTTTTACGAATTTTTAATTGTGTTTTTGATGAGATATTCCTTGCAGTCAACAGCGAAGTTAAATGTAATAAATTGAAAAAAAAACGTGATTTGTACTTTATAAGTTTGATGATATTAAAGATAAAAGATAAAAGATAATTTATTTGTCAAACATGCGTTTACATAAACTGACTAATCAAATCAGACATGCAAGGTATTAATTACTATGTTGTGAGCGTCCATGTTTTGCCAATAACGGCGTACAAATTTTAGAGGTATAAAAATTACATTTTTTTACAAAACACAAGAAATAGATAATAATTGATGTCAAGCTATTATAGTACGTATAAGTATATTATAGTCAAAAATAAATTAAATTATGTCCAGTATATTCATTTTTATGCTGTCAAATAGTATCACTTAAAGTCAATTGATTTAAAATTCACATTATTAAATTGTTATTCAACCATATATATTAGAAGTCGGAATAAAAAAGTCCTTTTCATTCAAAAAATCTAAAACATTGTAGTACACTTTATTAACTAAAAAAAATCTCATTTTATTTTTGAAATATTATATAAGGTAGTGTATGAAACTGCACGTAATTGGGTATTAAAACATTCCTATGATTCTATTATCATTCTCGCCTGCGGCTCATTTTATAAACTCACTCTCATTAATAACATTTGTTATGCGACAATATCATAAACTACTATTTAAGGTGAGCCATCAAGAAACGCCCTTTACTGTAAACTATTAAAAAAATAACTGCTGAAAAAAACACACATCTTATATTATTAGTTAGAGCGTGCGTTCGATGATCCATTGTTGTTATTTATATTGTTAATATGTGAGTACCATGTCCCTTACTAGCAAACTTAATTTTATCTCTGCTGGTATTGCTTTGTTGTACCTATTAGTATATAAGTGTGTGCTGTATATTAGTGTAATGTTGGATGCATTGTGCTCACATAATATAATCAATTGATCAATGTACCTATGTATACAAAATATTGTAAAACTTATATTAAAAAAGAGTAACTATGGAGTTTCTTGTCCTTTCTTCTCCATAAGAATCTACTTCTTGCGAATGGACAACTAGAGTCACTTATATTTTAATTTTAAACTGTAAATTTGACGTTCAAAAGTGCCTTTTAATGGTCTAGTTGAAATAAATGAATTGACTTTGACTTTGAATTTGATGTACACCGGGCGTGAGATGAAGAAATGCAGTATATACGAATTAGTATATGTTATTATGTTTCGTTGTTGCAATGCGAGGATAACAAATAAATCAAATGTATTACCTAGTTAGTTCGTCGTCCCCAGCGATCTTCAACAAAGCTGCTAACTTCAGCAGCTTATGGCTAGACAGATACGCGTTAGGTTCCAACATAAGACACGCTTCAATGAGTGTCATCCTGTCTTCGCATATACGAACTGAAACGAATGTTATTATTTTATCTTATTTTAATCTTAGGTTGTATTACAACATAATACAGGTTGTTTCAAAGTTCATGTTCACATTTAAGGGTGATGTCCTGATTTTGTTACACAGTGAATAAAAAAACGTGTGCGTCTCGGGACGCCCGACAGAAGTGATAACTTAAACTAATCTAAGTTGAACTATTTAATATGGGAAGCGTCTGTCCTAAATACGACTAGCGCTGTGGGTTATAGTGAGAGAGGAAGAGCCTGCCTACCGCTGCCGTAGGCGTGAGATAAAGGGAAGCCAGACAGACTGGCGCCGTAACGCGTTACGTTACGAAGCGGTTTACCCTCCCATAAGAAGTTATCACTTCAAAAAGTTCCAAACAAATCACTTTCCAAGCAGTCTGACGCAGTTGGTGGCATTTGTTTTGTTTCAATCTCAGATTTGAACTTTTTAATCGTTTTACGAACAGGTTTTTGATATAAGTATTTTTTTATTATTTTTGCAACTGTTTCTTTACCGTTTATCAGATACCTACATCATCCTTAAAAATGACCACGCAGTTCTAAAACTGTCTGTATAAGGTGATGATTTTGTCACTTACGGTATGCGAAAGGATGATTTCACCCATTATAATGAACAGCTTACACCATGAAACCCTTTGCCAATTAGTCTATCTAGCCTATTTTTTCCCACTGCCCTTTCCCGTTTCCACACATCGTCCCTCCAGTTCGATCCAGCCCGTCCCTAGCTGTCCTCCCCCCAGCGACGCCCTAAGCCGAGGCCCGTACCCCACAGGGGGTGCCCTTAGCGTGTAGTCGCTTAGTTTGTAAGTTTTTTATAAGCCCTGGCTGGAGGCTTTAATATTATATTAAGGCCACCACAGGCAAGCTCGGTTAAGCAGCCGACAACCTTATAGGTTGAACTGCGAGAAGCCACTCACAAAAAAAAAACCCGTTTCCACACAACTCTTTGTTAGTTCGGGCAAGTCTTATCGGTCGGATTTATAAAAAGTGAAAAAATATATTTTCATTTGTAACTATTTCTATCATGCAAATTATGGTAAGGCAATAAAATAAATAGATAAAATATTGTACGCCTTCTCTTGTAAGGGAAGTTATTTTTTCGTGCTTCTTCAACTTAATAGTGAAAATTGTTCAGTATGACAGTTAAAATTCCCCCTTCGTCTATTGCCGGCGACTAAATCACCACCTTGTATGACGATGCTCTTTCTTCTTGTTTTTACCTTGTACGGGAACAACACCCACATTAAAAGAATGTAATATTGGCAATGCATTGAGCAAATCTAACTCTTGTCGGATTTCTATGTTATCGTCTTTGATGAGTTGCAAACAGCATCTGAAACACGATTCACGAAGAATTATTTGAGTTGCACCGTTCCAATATTCTACAAATGTACAGCTAAAATAGAAAAGGTATGCGCTTCGGTAATCTTCGTCTTTCCGAAGTAGCACGAACGTCCTGCGACAGAGTAACTATCCAAAGGTAATTTATTTTTACCCGACTGCTCCAGAAGGAGGGTATCGTTTTTAACTGACGCGCTTTGTGGTATTGCTCCTATTATTTCAACTTTTGTATGAAGTTTTCTATCCGTCGGGCTATCTACCTACTCTTGTCGCAGATCATCATTTGTCATTTTAACTTTTTGAACGCCAGAGCTAAAACGCATCGGCGTGCCCCCGACGCCAAGCCACAAATTTGCCGTACTTTTTGTCACATATTTGTGACGTTTGGCGTACGGGGCACGCGTTTGCTTGTCATGTATACGTGACAATGGCGTTCAAAAGGTAAAGGTTTGAAAAGTTTATTTTTCTTATTTGGTCAACTATAATTTTGTATTCAAATTATGTAATAGTACAAAATAGGCATTATTTATATCTATTTTTGTAACAGATCTATATCAGACCTTATCACTACGCGTTCGTCTTCCCGAAGATAGACGATGATTGACGAAGCACAAACTTGACTCAGAAAACTTCTCTTTATTATCTCACTTGGCTAGTTCTAATCCCGGGTCGATGAGACTGCTCGCGGAGTTGAAGTACTCCTGCGCGGCCACCATGACCAGCCCCACGCTCGTGTAGTAGCTGACGTGCGTGGAGGCGCGGCGCTGGTCGGCGGACGTCGTCAGTACGTCACTGGCCAGCTTGATGCTGGGCGCGTCGCCTGACGTCAGCAGGGCTAGAGCGTAGATCTGGGAAACGGAAGTCACTTACGCTTTAACGCATTACACAGGGAGTCAAGGAAACATGGGCAGAAGCGTTATTTAACAACTTTCTTCATGGAAGTCATGGTAAATTCCAGGAATAAAAATTGTCATCATACCTACTAATTTTGATGAATGTAAATAAAATCATTATTTTTTTATTTACTTCCTTCACCTTTTTTAGGGTTCCGTACCCAAAGGGTAAAAACAAGACCCTATTACTAAGACTCCACTGTCCGTCTGTCTGTCACCAGGATGTATCTCATGAACAGTGATAGCTAGACTGTTGACATTTTCATGATGTATTTCTGTTACCGCTATAACAACAAATAATAAAAATTATATCCAAGAAACGTGTTTTTTTCGGTTTATGGTACGGAACCCTTCGTGTGAGAGTCCGACTCGTACTTGGCCGGTTTTTTTACTTCCTTATTCACCTACATGGGCAGAAAGAAGTGATTTTTTTAAATATGATCACACCTTTCCATTATACCCTGTATAGAAAGTGTGAACTAACCCAATGACTGCTTCTAGGTACCCAGAGCGAGCAGCCGAATTGTGTGAAAAGGGGCTACATGTTACAAAGAGGCATCATCATGTTAAGTCAGAAGCGATATCACAGCGAGTGCACCGATACCTACACGCACGACATGGCAGAAATATGATATAAAAAATTACTAAGGGAACATACTCCCCGGGCAAAAAGTAATCTATTTCTTTGCCGAATTTCATCCAGATCCGTAGAGCCGTTCCGGTACGATTGAGTAACAAACATACATCCATCTGTGCATCCATCCAAACTTTCGCATTAATAGTGTAATAGCATTAGCAGTAGAAAGAGTAGTAAAGCGCTCGTGGCTAAACAATACCAGCTGCACCAGCCGATCTTCAAGGTTAAGCAACGCTTGCCAAGGCTGGTCTGTGGATGGGTGACCATTTTAACATACCATGTTCCTCCGTGCCTCGGAGAGCACGTTAAGCGTTTGGTCTCGGCTATCAGTTTTAGATCTTTGGCAGTCGTTACGGATAGTGGGAAGCCAGTAAATCTGACTCCAGTCTCGCCAAGAAGAACCGTGTTACCCAGTTAATGGGTTGTGGAGGTCTGGTAGGCAGCCGCCCCACTTAAAAATTAAAATACAGGTATTCAGCTGAATCCGGTTTGACTGGAAGCCGAGCCCAATATAGAAGAAGAAAGAGTAGTAAGATGTTACGAAGTCATTTCACCAAAATAGAAACGCCTTACTTAGCAGAATCATAAAAAAATCTATCTTGACTTCTCAATTCTCATATCTCGTATTTGGCCGATTGGAGTCGATATTGGGTTCTTGGTTGCGCAAAATAAGTGCCCCTTCTGCGTCTCTAGCTGAAGTTATTTTTCTGTCTACAGTTATGCTGATCAATAGAAATGTTGCCTGGATTAAAAATATATGATTTTATTTAGTCCGTCAGTTAGATTATCGAAAAATATTGCAAACGTATTTTTTTATTTTATCTAATCAATAAAAAAATACGAAGATATAACGCATCAAAGATAGAAGAGAAGGAATGGGGGCTTGTAACGTCACTTTCCAGTAAAAATTGTACTGGTAAGTGACGTCACAACTGCCAGGGTTGCGGAATTTGTTCGAGAGAGTCACCGCGGCCCTGGAACGCAAAGGGCTTTAGAAGGAACACGGATGGGTTTTAGTCAGTAAGAGTCTGACACGACCTTCCGCTCCACCCAGAGCGGAAGGAGCCACTTGATGATTACATCCTTAAAAAAAAATGTATACTTGAAAAAATACGTGTCAAATATTTTTTGGAAATCTGTCTGACGTGCTAATTAGATTGTTTTAGTCAAAACCGTTTTAGTAATAAGTTACCTCATAACATTTATCTTTCGTGATACATCCGAACAGCGTAGCTTGCAGTTCGAGTAAATCTTTTAGTAGCTTCTCCCAATCCTGTGGCGTAGGCTTTTCTTCCCTGAAACAACGTTTTACTTGTAGGAATTACTAGCGACACGCCCAGGCTTCGCACTACAGAATGTCTTTATATATGTCACCGGAAAATTGTAAACGCCGTAAGATTATAAAATAACAAGAGAGATGGTAAACTCTCGATAAATTGTCAACTGAACATTTGGAATACAATACAGTACATGAGGTGTACAATAAAGTATATAATAAATAAATTAATAAATACATTTTTACGCATCACAATTTGATAGTCTATAATATCTCCGTGCCGGTCCGAGAAATTGTACTGACATAAGAAGGCGACCAATCAGCACTCTGGTCTACAATTTATCGTTTTGGTGTGATAGTTAAATTGGAAACTTGACCCCTCATTGGTCTTTGTTGATGTAAGCTCACATCTGAACAGATCAATGAGAGCCTTGTGTCCAGGTTTACTTTCACACGAAAACGGATAAATTGTAGACTTGTGCTCTGATTGGTCGCCATTTTATGTCAGTCCACAATTCTCGGAATGACATCGCGTATCCGCGTAGATTTAGTAGGTTCTCCACAAACTTCAACGTCCCCTCTACCCCCTTTTAAAGGTTAAGCATTTCTGCTGCTGATTCTGTGGTCTCAGGATCAGCGCATCCATTAACCCCGTTCACCCCGTCCGAGGTTGATTATGCAAAAATTGATAGATCTGTTTCACTTATCCCACTTTTAGTAACTGGAGACCAACAATCAAGCCTGAATAAATATTTTTTTAGTGGTGTGTCCTCGAAAGTATTTCTTCGCAAAGACAGTCTTCAAATACGGAACGTGCACGAACTATAAGAGGCAACATAGAAACGTCAATCTCAAGTAATTTATAACGTAAATGTTTCGAATTTGCGCCACTATATGGCGCTGTCCACGCCCAATACATTCCCCTAATGGGAGCGTGTAGGAACTATATGTAGGTGGCAGCACGGAAGCGTCACTGTTAAGTAATCATTTGGTAGAAGTTTCGAATTTTCAATGCTAGATGGCACTGTCTAAGCTGTGCACGTTCCAATACTCTCAAATCTTATCTAGGTGGAAGAAACTTTTCGTCGACAAACTAAATCTATATATTATATAAAAATGAACCCCTATTTCTCCTGGTCACGCAACGGCTTGACCGATTTGGCTTATTCTATTTTGTTTTATTCGCCAGATTTCAGGGTAGGTTTAAAAACAAAAAAATAGGTAGGTAGGGTAGCTAGTAGGTAGGTATGTATGTATGTAGGTAGGTAGGGTAGGTAGATAGGGTAGGGTAGGTAACGGTTGACGGGAGGTGACAGGAGGTGACGGGAGCACGGGCACAGCTTGTTACAAATATATAAATAATATAAAAAAGTGACCCCAGCGCAAGCGTCCTGGACATCTTAGTGAGCAAGTTGATGACAGTCTGCGGGTGATCCTTCAGGTCCTGCAGCTCGCGCGGCGGCACGGACACGCCGCGCCACGCCAGGCGGCTGCTGGCCGCCACCACGCGCTCCACCTGTCTCACGCGGCGGACCAGCTCCGTGCTGCTGATACTGCCGTCACTGATCGGACCAAACGAAACACTATATAGCTAAAGTAACCAACAATTTTATGCTGGCACTTAACTTGGCTAAATATTCGCGATACTCGCGCAATACAAAATTAACCTTATTTCGATTTACATAAGGTATATTTTGTATTGAACCAGTGACGCGATTATTTTGACAAGTGAAGTACCAGCATCACAAGCAACACGCCTTTCCCCGAAAGGTTTGGCAGAAGAGAAGCATTGGTACACTCACATTACAGGGGCGAGCTTGCTGTTGTCCACTATGCCCGAATCCAGACCACTAGATGCTGCTGAGAAATTCCTTTTGAAACAACACCAAGAAATTTCATTAATCAAGTCATTTTTTTTTTTAATCTCAAATAAAAGCGCGTAAAATAAAAGATTGTAAAACACTTGAAATATGTTAGGGTTTCTATTAAATACCAGTAATATTTTATTAAAGCCGGCAAACATCTTAAAATTAAATGTCGCCAACACCACAGATGCATG
This sequence comes from Mamestra configurata, assembly GCA_002192655.3. Taxonomy (NCBI): domain Eukaryota; kingdom Metazoa; phylum Arthropoda; class Insecta; order Lepidoptera; family Noctuidae; genus Mamestra; species Mamestra configurata. Next base: position 50,779 of record NDFZ01004752.1, on the reverse strand, counting down.
CGGACCCCAAACGACACAGTAATTTCGTGTTTCGCGCATTTTCAAGACGTTTACCGGCTTTATAAGTAGTCACAAAAATTAAATGCTTCAAGGTACGTTTTAAATTCTAGTTATTCATTTACCACACAAACAATATTAACCTTTTGAACGCCAGAGCATGAACGCATCGGCGTGCCCCTGACGCCAAGCTACAAATTCGCCGTACTTTTTGTCACATATTTGTTACGTTTGGCGTACAGGGCACGCGCTTACTTATCATGTATACGTGACAATGGCGTTTAAAAGGTTAAAGGATTGAAGAGCTTATCTGGCTTAGTAAGGCTCCTATTGCAGTTCTAATACGGGTCAGTGAAAGTTTTTTTTCGGATAACGAACTTACTTGTCCTTCAGCAATGTGTCAAGCAGATCACAAGCCTTGTCAAGTTGCTCAGTGCCAGTGTGGGCGTATAGACAACGCTCCACCAACTCCAGGCGCGTTCGGACGTCCAGTTCGAACTCGATTGGCGATTGTAGCACCTTTGTGTAAGAAAATAAGATGTTTTATAGAAACAGCTGCAGTGGTAGAAGCGCTGCAGTGGTAAAAAGCCCAAACTGCGGCCAAAAAGCTGGGCATCCTAAATAGAGTGAAGCGATACTTCACGCCTGGACAGCTTTTAACCCTCTACAAAGCACAAGTCCGATCCTGCATGGAGTATTGCAGCCACCTTTGGGATGGCTCAGCTAAATACCAACTTGCCGCGCTTGACTCGGTGGAACACAGAGCTAAAAGGCTCATTGGCGACGTAAGGCTGGTGGATGCCAAGCTGCACAGCTTGGCTCATCGCCGCAAGGTTGCCTGCTTGTCGGTCTTCTACAGATTGTACTTCGGGGAGAGTGTCCAGGAACTCCACGATCTCATCCCACCGGCCCCCTTCTACCATCGGACATCTAGACGCACTGCAAGTTACCATCCCTACCTTGTTGCTATTCCACCAATTCGCACTAAACGTTTCCAAACGTCTTTTATAATGCGCACAGCAAAGGAGTGGAACTCTCTGCCTGCGTCTGTGTTTCCGAACGCATACGACCCTAATCTCTTCAAAATTAGAGTGAACAGGCTTCTTCTGGGTAAGCTCGCTCCATCGTCGACTTTGTCTCTGTCATCTATGACCTAGACTAGAGTCAAGAGCAAACCCATATTAAATAAAAAAAATTAAAAATAAAAAAAGCGGTCCGCTGCCCTGGAACGCAAAGGGCTTTAGAAGGAACACGGATCGGTTGTAGTCAGTAAGAGTTTGACTCGCCCTTCCGCTCCACCCAGAGCGGAAGAAGTCATTTGATGATTTCACAAAATTAAACTAAAAAAAAAAAAAAACTTGGTACTTAGAAGAGGCCACGGATTAATAACAACATAACGGGTAAGGCGGCACTACCGTTCGATAAGAGCACATTCATTTTATTTTTTTATAGTCATTAATAGGCTCGAGTATAATGGAAAGCGATGATATGGTCGGCGACGATGGAGAACGTTTGCCTAAAAGTAACCTATTCACTCGTGTTGGCAACATCGAGTAAAGCGACCGAGAACGGGTGTGACGTAGCCGGCGGCAGTGCGGCGCGGCAACCGAGTGGCGTGCCGTGATCAACGGATTGTGATGGAACAACCACGTAGCGTGCGCATGAGTTTTTTTAATTGTTTGGTTTTAAAGTGAATTGAGAGAGTGAGATTAGATTCGATTATTATATTTGATTTGTTCCTTATCATATTTTGATTGAATGATTTAATATTCATTTCGTTTTGAGTTAATCAAGTATCTGCATTCTTACCTACTTACTGTCTATTACATTTTTTTTAACACTCCTTGAATCAATAACCCCTGGTTGTAGCTATCAAGAAACACTCTTGCATGAAATTCCACTCCTCTCCACTTCATCCCACGTACAATAAAAGTATTCCCAAAACGTTTTGGGACCATGTACCAGTGGCGCATGCCCGTCCTTCTTATAGTCCGATCATGGAACAGGCTGGGCGGAATTAAATTGTACAATTATCGATAAAAACCGACAGGCTCAGTCAGCATCGACAAACTCAGTGTCGATGCTTAAGGCTTTACAGCTTATCATTGCCAATTTGAGAAAAAACAATGTAACAAAAACATCCTGGAAGTTTTTTAGAGAGGCCCGGGCGAAAAATATACCACAGGGGAGGATAACGATCAGCAATCCCTAACGAACAAGAAAGTATTTGTGTAACGTTGAAAAGTCGGTTTCACTTTCTAATACCTAGCGTCTGCCAGCATCTGCGCTCGCGCAAGAGAACATGCTCCCGGAATACAAATTTTTAGACCAGGTAGATCATGTGGTCATTCAATTTTAATCCAAATCCGGTCAGTAACGGTTAGATACCGCCGACACAGTAACTTCTATATAAATAAATAAAATTTAAGTGTCTGTTTGTAATATCAAAACAACAGCTTTTTGCTGAATGAAAAAAAAAAAAATTGCTCATCAAATAATCCAATAAAATTGTAATAAATCTTTATTGTATTATAATTTCTCGATATATTATGAAAAAATCGTTTTGTATACAATAAATCTCATCCAAATTCAATAGTTTCCAATAAATACGTGCAGTTATTAAGAAAAAATAGTTTGCAATTTCACCCGGTATTTTACAATCTTACAGCGTTTGCAACTTTCCGGTGACATATACGATACTAAGAACAAAAACACAAGTTTAAAAAAAACGAGACTTTCACAGACACCTAACTGATGTTATAGGAGTATTACTTAAAATAAAATAAAATATATAAATAAATAATAACTTAGGCTATACTCGATTAAAGAAAATAAAGGAAAAAAATGCCCATGAAAATCTTTTCACGCGGGCGAAGAATCTATTTTAATTTTAAACTGTAATTTTTTACGTTCAATTGTGCCTTTTAATGGTCTAGTTGAAATAAATGAATTTGACTTTGAAGCCGCAGAAGGCTAGTTTATAATATTAGGTAGGATTCAAACTCAAATAGCTAGTAACAGAGACAGAACTTACGAGTAATATCGAGGACAGGTCTTCAATACTGATGTTCTCGAGGAACATGATGAGCCCGTCGAGGCACGGCTCGCCACGCTTCGTCAAAATCTCGTTGCGCTTCAGGTACGGCACCACGAACTGCTTCAGGTCTGATACGTACGTGGCTGGTGTTGACTGCAAATGTTACATTTTTTAGGGCACTTACTTGTATAGAAATGAATTGAGTGACAATTTTCTGTTACTTCTTTTTAGGGGTCCGTAGTCAACAAGGAACCCTTATAGTTACGCCATGTCCGTCAGTCTGTCTGTCCGTCCGCGGTTTAGCTCAGAAACGCTTAGCTCTAGAAAGTTGAAATTTGGTACGGGTATATATTTTAATCATGCCGACCAAGTGGTAGAATAAAATCTTGAAACTTGTTTTTTTTTTTAAGTTGTAAAAAAATCATTTTAAATAAAATAAAATAATTTAAATAAAAGATTTTTTTTATAGTTCTCCCCATGGTGTGGGGTGTCGTTGAGTAGTTTTGTACATGTGTGTATTACATTTTTAAGATGTAATTGAAATACAAATACCAAATACGTACTTGTATTTCAATTACGTATTTTAATTACAATTTATTCAAATACTGCCCAACCCTGGGTGTAACACCACCAACTTCCACGCTCCGGGCTGTTATTGAAAAGTTCCTAACGGAAAAACCTAATTACACTCCCTTGGCTTGAGAATCAAACCCAGGACCATTACACTACCATCAAATAAAAATAAAAAACAGAAAACTCACCAAACTCGTAAGCATAGTGCAGACTTCCAAAGTGGACATGTTTTGCAACTGATCCAAGGTGACGCCCTCTATGTTCAGGTCGTAGGTGAGGACGTCTAGGTTCAGCAGATGGAACTTGATGACGTCGAGCCCCTCCACGCCGCCGCCGATGGTGGCCAGCGTGACGAGCGTGACGGCGTGCGAGACAAGGCCGCTGCGCTCCTCTATCTCCCTCGCACGCTTGTCGTACCACTTCACGATGTCGTCGGTGGCCGAGGGAATGGCGCCGGCTGTTTCGAGCTCGGGTGTTGAGTCTTCAGACCAGTTTGAGCTCCAAATTGATCTGGTGAAGCGAAATAGTTTTTTTTTAAGGATTGAGCAAAAGACAGGAACTCGTAGGTAAATAATAACCGCACGGGTCGATCTTCAACGTCAGCACAAGCAAAGGGAAAAATCCCTAAAAATAAAAAAAAGTTGAAAATTAAGTTAAATTTTGGTACCTACAAGTTTTCGCGAAAATCTAAATTTGCCCATATCTTTTTATCGTGTTGAATCAGGATGATTTTGATACACCTAATAGGGACTATAGACCTCAGTATCTGGTATAAATTTCAACTTGCTAGGTCCACCCGTTCTTGAGAAAATCGGTGGTGACACACGGACAGACAGACAGACAAGAGAGTTAAGGGTTCTTTTTTATCTTTTGAGGTACGGAACCCTAAAATTGAACAAAAAGCAGCCTATGATTTTTTTATTGTTTTATAGCGCTTTGTTGGGGCTTGAAAAATATAAATTTGTATGCTCAAAATGTATCTAAAACAGACTGTCAAAGCTTAAAAACACACGACACACAGTGACATGTTTTAACTTTCACAAAAGCATCCAAGAAGCTTGCATGCTATTGTGATATCAATCAATCCGAAATTGCTAGTACGGCACAATGGTAGGAATATGTATTTCTAACTTAACTATTTTTTTTCTAGCCTTAAATCTCCTTCGTAGGTCGAAAAAAAAAGGGAGTAAACCTGGAATAAAACAGATAGATAGAGCTTCTACAATCTACATACCTAAAGTCCTCTTTCCTACACCAATCATTTTCGGGCAAGCACGGCGGCACTTTAACAGGGGACTCCTTATCGAACCACTTAAACGGATGCCTGGTCGGCAGCAAGTGCTGATACTCCAGCGGGTTGATAGTCTCTGGCAGCTTGTCCAGTACTGCCAACTGCATCACGGTAGTCTTGATGTGCGGCCATAGACAAGTTAGGGCCTCTATGCGACCTTCTTTAGCGATCTCTATGGCACTGTGCACTATGCTGTTACTTCGGAGGCGATCGTATTCGTCTTTTATGTAGGTGGATTTCTCGCATTTGAGTATGGACTGGAAATATAATATTTATTTAGGGATAGAAAGTTATCTAAATATCTAAGAAATGTATTACGGTACCCAGTCATAAATATGACAGTTATTGTTAGTGTGCTCAGTCATTAAAAGTTACAGTAACAGTGCGACAATCTTCATCTTTCTAAAACTTAGTTCATATTTGCAGCCGTGTGTAAAAATCTTATTTGTTAATATCTCACATTGAGCTTAAAAACAGAAAGTGGTTATGTACGCTAGCAGTGTTTTTACATCGTTTTCACATTCACGCTCAAATTTTAATGGTTGTTTTCCCGCGGCAGAACGATTAGCCATCAGTAGTACTATCGAAACATAAAGTTCAACTCGAAACAGTGAGAGGCAATAGTAACTCACTAGACGTGACGTTGGTACTACTCTTTTGTCGGCAGAGCGGCGGCGCGCCGACAAAGTGAAAAGCGCTTCATAAATATTCAGAGCAAAATAAGCTCTCATGCATCGTTATACGGCATTAACTTGCCTGCAAGCACGCGGCGCGCACAGCATCCTTTTATGTTAACTTATTCGGTATTGTGTTTCATTAAATCAAGAGTTCCTATCAGCTGGTTGATACGCGAAGGGCAACGACCGCGGCCGCTAAGCGCGAAACTATAGCGATGTATAATGTTCGAAGTCGGTTTCGAGTTTTGTTTATCGCAATTGTTATTCTGGCATTTCTTGATTTTAAATGTATTATTTTTCTGAAATCGATTGTATTACCAAGACAAACTCATTTCGCTGCGGGGCAATGTATAATTGAAATAAATGCTTTGAGAATTGAGAATAGCAGGTATGAGTAACAAGGCCGACATTCTACAATGCCAAACTTTTCTAAAATTCAATGAGCTATCTTTTCAGGAATATGATTACATAACCTCATGCCAAAGAAGTATAGTGTAACCCAGTTACTGGGTTGTGGCGGTCTGGTAGGCAGCCGCTCCAAGTAAAATACTGGTATTCAGCTAAATCTGGTTTGACTGGAAGCCGACCCCAATATAGTTGGGAGAAGGGTAAGCAGATAATAATTACATTACCTCATACAGTTTAAGTCTCTCTTTGTAAAACAGCATGACATGCCGACATCGCAACAGTTCACTAGTGTATGCGTTTAGATGCTCCAGCAGTATTTCTTCCGGATCTGTCAGCGGGTCGATTTGTTCTTTGTTTATTTCTGAACAAGAAAAAAACAGGCATTTTAGAATGTAAATATTCGGTGTTCAAATTTATAGATGCAAGAAAGTCTGTTGTATTGCATGGTGTTACAATTATCCATGTTAACCTAGTAGAGTGGAGTAGAGTAGGGACTCCATTTTCCGCACTTAAGACTCCTATTCGGTCCGTTGTGCGTAGGTGTCCTGGCTACGTTAGCCAGCCTAGCTCCGCTCAGAAGCGCAGAAGTTTCCTGGGAGCTTCACAGGCTTCGCGGAGCGACCTCACCGTTCCGAGGATTTGTTCACGTTGGATAGCCACGGCCTCGCATTCCAGGATGACATGGGAGGCTGTTTCTTCGGCATCAAAGCAGCCTCTGCAGAGTGGGCTGTCTGTGGCGCCTATGTTAAAGATGTTTGTTGAGGGGGCAATGGCCCGTAATTGTCCCTATTATTGTTCTGAGGTTCCCATGTTAACCTATAGATAGGTCAGATAGATTTACAAAAAATTATGGACACGTATTTTATATTTTTTTACGTAAACACGTTGACACTTTTTACTAAAACTTGATGTCAGCAGCCCCCAATCCTGAATTTGATGCGCATTATCTTTATTATTTTTTATCGATTTAAAATGGCAAAAAAAATACAGGTTCTTATTTTTGGAAAATGTAACAGACGGACTAAACATTTTTTTTTTTTTCCAAAAACTTAAATAATAAAATATCGTATTATATTTGATTATCATTGTTACCGTCCATAATAGTTTCATTGGTGAGTTCGAGCCCGAACTGCAGCAGTTCCTTCGCGGCCGGCAGAGTCTCCGGCAGTCTGTCCACGCACTGATGCACCGCCCAGATCTTCTTCGATACTTTGCTCTACAAACACAAGATTAACCTTAATCTATGATTTATGCATATGAAGTTAGAATCGACACTACCCTTCGCACAATTAAATGAAATTAAGGTAAGCAAAAGATATTAAAAGTTTCGTTACCGACCATAAAGAACCGACACTACTTACGGAATACTTAAATATCTTTGTAGTATTCAATTTCAGTCAGTAATTTATGGCTAGTTCAGTGAAAGATGCTCAAATGTTTTTTTTTTTAAAACCCCTAATAAACAGTGATCGGATAATCGAGCGCTTATGTACCTAAACTTCTTCCCGTGAAAGAATAATATGAACATTCTTTTCTGAATAAATGAGTTATCCCGGATTCCCGAGATTGAACAAGAAATGGGGCTGCACATAAAATTACAATTGGGTCAATTCCCTAAGTAGTCAAACTTTCATTGTAAATTAAAAGTTCCATTAGAATCGGCATTTTAAATTAAAAAAAAAAAAATGAGAGTTCACAACGAGTTCTACCTATATTTTGTATGCATTTTTAGCAATCTCAGGAATTTCGAACGATTTCGGGACCCGGGATTCTGAAAAGCAAGTCCGTAGTAGAAGTATACTTTCGTGAGAATAAAAGTGAAGTTTGGGTATATTAGCGCCCGATTATCCGATCACTGCTAATAAGGAACCCAGGCAGGTATTTCCGATTTTGTCACGTTACTATTACTTCCATACTTTTGATTATTCCAAACCTTATATCATTACATTGTCTGCGAAACTTCAGTAAGTAAGAGAGAGGTATCGGATGTATTACCAAGTACTTCTGTATGGCGTCGGTAGAAACGGGGTTCTTGCGCCACTGCTGCTGGTACACCAGGTCGCTGTCGAGGCCGAAAGTGTCCGCCAGCGCCAGCGCCTCGTTGTAGTGCCCGCTCTCGATCTACGAAATAAGAAAGGCAAACATCCATTGAAAAGGAAGGATCCTCCGACCGGGCGGGTGTTGTGTCTGGAGGACAATTCCCCAATGATTGAAAGAAAAATAATATTTATTTAGAACTTACATGAAACACGCACGGTACATAGAAATTTAAAAAATTGCTGTGCCCGACAGGGTCCATAATTGTTTAAAAAAGTCCATTTCAGCGATATGTCAGACAGACTGATGCTAACATTTTTGCCATATATATATATATATATATATATATATATATTATATATTACATTTTGCTAGATATCTATATATATATATATATATATATATATCTCATCTAAATTGATATTTGGGGTTTCAGGCGGCATAGACACCGCTACAAATAGATGACAGTTCACTTTATGAGTAGTCTGAGGTCCGAGTATCTGACAGTCAGTTTTACCATACTATATGTATTAACCAGAAACTATGTTGTCGTTTGTGGAGGTCAGCAAGGCAATCGCTCCTTGTAATATACAGGTATCCATTAGACTAGGAAGCCGGATTGAGGCCAAGCAGTCGGTACACTCGCGACACTAGTGATGCGCCGCGGCTTCGGCTGGCACGTCTCGTGTGACATGTGTCTACTTACGTGTGACATGTGTCTACTTACGTGTGACATGTGTCACAACTCACCTTCCTAGAAAACAGCTCGGTGGGCGTGGTACTCTTCAGGCCAAGCAGTCGGTACACTCGCGACACTACAGTGATGCGCCGCGGCTTCGGCTGGAAAGTCTCAATATCCGTAAAGACGTACAACACAGTCTTTATAAGCTCCTTGATTATCTCAAACATCGTGTCTTCAGTGTCAGATTCTACTCTTACTACCTCCATCTGAAAGAAAAATATTACCTACTGGTTAGCTCTTAGTCTATAAAATATTCAGATGGTGATTTATCCCTATAAAGGATGGGGCACACAAAGTGGCCAGTAAACTCGACAATCACTTCAAGGTCGTTGTCTCATAGAATTTTATTTGAATAATGAACCTTATGAACATAAACGAACTGCGTTAAAGGGTTAATACAGGGTGGTGCTTTTTGCAAACAATAATTAATGATCAAAGCTCGTGTAAATTAAGAAAAAACTCAGAAACATCTTTATTTTAGGCTTCATTATGAAAGTGGCGAACAAAAAAGAAGTCATATTCGGAAAGAATACCTACATTATTTTTCACTATGGGACCAAATTAGGTGAGACAGTTCCTGCGCTGTTAAACGTGTTTGAAAAAAGTTTTTAATCATAAATAATAGTAATAGCTTTTACCCCAGTAAATATGACAGTTAACGTGTGTCAAATAAATATGAAACAGTGATAATTTGAACTTCTGTAATTTGCCGGAGAACAACCTAATGAAGTTGGCCCCATGGTAAAAAAATAACGGAAAAACGTATTCTTGCGGAACATAACTTTCTTCTGATTACTTAACTTTTATATTTAGCCATACCAAAAAATTATGGACGGTGAATGATGTCTTTTGATGAGTTTTTAAGGGTAAGGGTAAGGGTAACCCCTGGTGGAACACAGAACTTAAAAAACTCAGAAGTACACTTCGCAAACAGTTCAATAGAGCAAAGAACACTAGACTCCCTGTAGACTGGGAAACGTACAAAAAAACCCAACACACATTTAAGAAACAAATCAGAACCGCCACGAAAACTGCTTGGCGGAAATTCTGTGAATCCATAGAATCAAACAACGAAGCCGCCCGAGTAAGGAAAATCCTATCAACTGAACAGGACCGCACTCTCGGCGCACTAAAGAAACTAGATAATTCATACACACAAACAGACCAAGAAACCAGCAGAGTCCTTCTGGAAACGCACTTCCCAGACTGTAATCTTCTTGAGGACAGAGTGTGGGCAGGCGAATCAGGACGAACCCCTGCTGACCAAGACTGGTCTACAGCCCGGAATATAGTAACAGAAGATCGAATAGCATGGGCTATAAAGACCTTTCAACCATATAAATCCGCAGGACTAGATGGCATCTTCCCAGCCCTGCTACAATGGGGGGAGAGCATCATAACACCATGGCTGCTAGCAATCTACCAAGCCTGTATAGCACACAGATACGTACCCCTAGCATGGCGCGAAGTGAAAGTCATTTTCATTCCCAAACCGGGAAAAACAGACTACACACAACCCAAAGCATACAGACCAATAAGCCTGACATCCTTTTTACTGAAAACCCTGGAGAGGCTCTGTGACAGATACATTCGGGATGGACCCCTACGCCAATACCCACTCCACAGACAACAACACGCCTACTCCGCGGGGAAATCAACAGATTCTGCGCTGCACAGCGTGGTCTCAAAGATCGAAAGCGCTATAAACCATAAATGCTCCTCACTGGCTGTCTTCATTGATATCGAGGGCGCCTTTGACAAAACCATGTTTCAGAGTATTAGCAAAGCCCTCGGAAAGCACGGTGTGGACACGACCCTGAGCGGCTGGATCACAAACATGCTCAAGCAAAGAGCTGTACAAGTCACAATAAATAACACAACAAGGGCCATTGTGGCGAAGGGCTGCCCCCAAGGGGGGGTCCTTTCACCGTTACTATGGAACCTCGTCGCAGATAATCTAGTTAAAAGACTCAATGATAAAGGATACTTTACCGTTGGCTACGCAGATGACATAACCATAATAATAAACGGAAAACACGAAAACACGATATGCAACCTCATGCGCCAAGCCTTGAAAATAGTAGAGGACTGGTGCAAAGAATATCAGCTAGCAGTGAACCCTGCCAAAACCGAACTAGTCCTCTTCACCAAGAAGAGGAAGTTACCAACACTAGAATTACCACGGTTCTTCGGAACCACCCTCAGCCTTTCAACTGAAACCAAATACCTGGGTATAGATCTGGACAAGCAGTTGAATTGGGCGAAGCACACTGAATACACCACCACAAAAGCCAGTATATGCATGTGGCAATGCAAACGCATGCTAGGTAGGAACTGGGGTATTAGACCCAATACAACCCACTGGTTATACACCGCAGTTATCAGACCGATAATCACGTATGCGCCATACGTGATTATCGGTCTGATGGCCCAGGACCGACTTGAGCACAGCACAGAAAGACCTTGAGAAGCTGCAACGGCTCGCCTGTGTGGCAATCACTGGCAGTATGAGAACGGCACCCACTGCGGCCCTGCAGGCTATGCTGGGACTGCCACCACTGCACCTTATAGTGCAGGAGGAAGCGGCCCTAGCGGCCTTCAGGCTCAGCACAGCTGGCACTTTAGGTAAAGACTCTAGAATCAAACATACACGCATCATGGAAGATGCCGTAAAACGACAACCCATGATGTCATCACCCAATGACAAAGCTCAAAAGATGCACCATTTCCAAAAGCACTATAACATAGTGCTAACACAAGAATCGGATGACCACTCAGGTCCCAAAGAGCTGAGAATCTACACTGATGGATCAAAGACAAGTACCGGAACCGGAGTTGGAGTTTACTCCAGCGACCTCAACATTAGAATATCCAGACCACTAGGAAAGCTCAACACCGTTTACCAGGCGGAATGCATGGGCATTATCCTAGCGATCCATGCCATAGAAGCCAGGGGAGTCACGGACACTCATATTCGTATACTCTCCGACAGCGCCTCAGTTCTCCAATCCCTAAATAGAAACTACACCACCTCGAAACAAATACAAGAATGCCACAATGCACTAGAACGCGTCACGGTGACAAACCGCAACACCGTGACGCTGCAGTGGATAAAAGGTCACAGCGGATCACTAGGAAATGACGCGGCCGATGAACTGGCCAGGAGGGGGTCTGGTACGATGGCTGTTGGACCCGAACCCATAGTGCCACTCCCTTTCACCCAGCTACGCACGTGGCTACAAGAACATACCCACACACAAGCAGAACGCTGGTGGACCTCGGCACCAGGCTGCAGGCAGTCCAAGGAGGCTATACCACTCCTAAACAATAAACTTACCAAGCGCCTTCTGCGACTGGATAGGAGCAGCCTGCGAATGGTGGCGGGGACCATCACCGGACACTGCTCACTGAATAAGCATTTCCACACACTAGGTATAACAGACAGTCCTCTGTGCAGAGCATGCATGGAGGAGGAGGAAACGGTGTCGCACGTGCTCCTTGAGTGCACAGGCGTCGCCGATATACGTAGACAAACGATAGGAACACCAAATTCACTCACAGTCACCCTGAACTCTTTAGGAGGACTGATCTGCTTCTGGAGGGAGGTCGGCTGGTTGGAATGACGGCCGCCATGGCCCACACACAATGGTCCAACATCAGGACTAAGTGCGGAAACCATACCCCAATAAATAGATAGATAGATAGATAGTAGTTTAGGCGTGAAAGCGCGACAGACAGACAGACAGTTACTTTCGCAAGTAAAATAAGTAATATATTAAATTTATGGACGGTGAATGATGTCGTTTGATGAGATTTTTTTGGCATAAGGCCTTTTTCCCTTATTTAAAAAATTGCTCTGTATATACTCACACTCTCATCGCTTCGTGACTTCTTAGCCGGCAGCACATTGCTCTCACATTCCAACACCATAAATGTTCCACCGTGAGCGCACGTAATCTGTTAACAAAATGATTAAATCCTATATTATTGCACTTCAAAATCCAAGGCATATCCCGGTTACTGGGCTATACAATTTGCCCAGTAACCGAGTTGTGGCGGTCAGAAAAGATATATTATTTTTCTGTGACTACTTTAAGTACGTACTACAGAATAAATTCATGTTTCTAAAACTTAACAGACAGATGTGTTGCTGATGAGTTTGTTGCGCCACTTCTTCCCAGCTAAAACACTAGGGAAGTGGTGCAATCAAATAAATAGGTTTGGATTTGTTATAATGGGTTTGTCCTGGTTACTGTATAATTAAATTAATTTAAACCGATCATTCGACGAAGCCGCTGCGCGGGGATCTTATTTCTGTCTGCAGGGTTTAAAAGAACCTAACATGAATAGTATGACGGGAGGTAGAGTGAGCGCACTCAGCTCCCGTCATACCATTCGAACCTAACCTATCCGTGTCGGGGTGCTCTAAGCTCCCTGTGTCCTATGTTCAAATAATTGATGACAGATATACCATTCTGAGTACGAAGCTAATATTTAAGGGAAAAACCTATTATTTTAAGGACAAAGTTTTTATCCAAGGAATGAACTACGATTTTATTGATAATCCATCTCTTATTTAAGATACATATTGACATTAACTTGGCAATTCATACCTGGCGACACTTTTTATTTATCTGAGAATGAAAATATTTGGTGGCGATAGATCATTTATGACAAAAATATAATTCCCCTTCTAAATCGAGTTATACAAACCTGTGGCGATCCCTGGAAAAACTCGGGCTTCTTCCCAAGGATGTTGGTCATAGTTTCAATGTCGCAAATGGTGACTGCACCGCTGAATCGCGATACTATAATCTCCTGCAAATAACATCGTCTTTAGTGAAACAAATGTGGTTTTTCCTTCACTTGGGCGACGACTTCGCCTTCCAGTATACTTAGGCAGTATACTTACGCAATATACTTTTAAAATAGTTTTTGCCTATCCAAAACATTCAACTACCAAAAAAATTAAAATAAAAAAAATACCTTAAAAATAAAGTTCTCTTTCACCAACCTCATTGCTCCACCAGTTAATATCAGCCGGGTAGAACACAGTCAGATCCTTCTTCCCTGGTTTCTCGTCTCCAGTGAGGGGGTTCCTCAGGTCGTGATGAGGCTGGGTGTTCAGCGGCCACCGGTACTCGAGCTTGAGGAGTGGGAGACGCCACACAGATACGTCGCCGTTGCAGTGGAGGCAGACGAGCTTTGTGCCGTCGGGAGAGAGCTCCATTTGGACTATGTATGCCTGGTACATAAAGAGTGTCTTTATTTGTTTTGTTCTATTGAATTTTACTTTTATTTTTTGTTAGTTTTATATTCCAATACGTAATGTTAATTTAAACTTGTTTCTTTTTTGTAATTTTAGCATTAATTTTATAGTACAGTGCTTGTGGCACATCCAATATGTTTATGGGACATGCGGTGCTAACCTGTAAGAAATTGTTTCACTAACCATAGATTATAGTAGATTATTACTTTAAATATTTACAATTGTTTATTGTTGGTTGGCCAATAAAGGAAAATAAAAATTAAAATGTTAAGGTTACTGGTCTAATATTCCAATGCTTGGAGAAAAAACAAACGCGCTTGTGCTAATTCAAAGTGGTATTGTCTGATCCTCAACATGTTTCTTCAGTCTTTAAAAATATTTCTTTGTTTAAAAACACGTCAAATGGAAGGAGGTGCTTAATTGTGATTTTTGTTTTTCGAGTGATGAACACATCTATCTTTGAAGATTCGTGTCTATTTGATATCGAATATTATCGTAGACCCAAGACACAGCATTGAATAATGCCAATGCTAAACTTCAACGAGAATTACAAGAAACAAGCACTAAACTCTGAGAACACCACTAGAACAGTAGGGATTATTCCTGAGTAGAAAAATATGTTTCTATTTATTGAGTCCGTCAGTTAGATTACCGAAAAATAATGGACACGGTATTTTTTGTTTTTTCAAATCAATAAAAATGACGAAGATAAAACGCATCAAAGCAGGAGTGGGGGGCTTGTGACGTCACTTTAAGGTCAAAAGTGTACTCAAATGTGACGTCACACGAGCTTTCAACGCACTGATTCGTATTTATTTTTAGTTTACGTGAAAATATAACAATACGTGTCCAATATTTTATGGATATTGTTACGCGCCAGAATTAATGTCGGGTACATTAAGTTACTACTAGCGCCATCTAGTATCGAGTAGCAGAACTAGTAGAGTCAAGTACCTTCTAGACATTTCTATGCCAGAACATTCTACACTTCTCGGTATCTGGTCAGTCGGCAGCGGTAGTTACGAGTACTTTCCAGATGTTTCGAGAATGGAAGTTTCTAGAATAAACTGACCTATTATATACAGGAGTGCGTAATCCGCGACCGAGGCAGTATTGGATTAGCGATACAAGCGAATACTTCGGAAGCGATCTTCAAGTGCGAATAAAGTGATCAGTGGTGAACTTGTGTTTTATAATTAGTGAGTTTAAAGTTGTAATTAGTGTTTTTAAATTAAAGTGTCATTTTGGTTATTTAATCGGCTGTCTTTATTGTCACGAACCCCAAGCTCGTAACAATATCTATCTGACGGATTAATCAGATTTTTTTAGTCATCTACCCTGTTCTTAGTAGACTCACCGCGTTATTCTTATATCCGAAGGGCACGTAGAGCTTGAACCGCTCGGTGGCGTACGCCTCGGCGTCGTCCGACACCACGGACAGCTTGTAGTACGGCTCTTCGTTCAGGATGCGCCACGCCGTGATGCCGGCGCTTAGGGAAGAGTTCGGCTCCTACGGCGGCAATAAAAGATTAGTTTATTTATTTCCAGAAAAATACACATTTGTAATCATTTCACAGAAAGATAAAAGTTTTGCTAGTAAAGAGTGGTATCGACAGTAAAATACTATCGTTGGTACCTATCTACTAATGAAAATCATTGTATTACAGGCGTCTGTCTGTCTTGTCTGTCTTACTTAATACTTTAAATTAAATGCATACCCCTGATTTCGCAACGGCAAATGTGAAATCATTGTTGTTACAATATTTTCAGGATTTTGACAAAGCAGTGCAAGATAGGTCTACCCCAAGTGGAGGCAAAGTCATCAACGTAGATTAAACCTCCAACATATCAACAATAATCTCAATCTCTTTCTGGATCTTCCGCAATATCGTTTCCTTAAGTTTGGGAAGCACTGTGTGGTAATCTTCACCCCTTGCTCCTCCAACACGCAGCAGATGTGTGATGTTTCGAATGCCGTCTGTAAGTTCGATATTTTTAAGTTTGAAATTTTTTTTACAAAAATATCAAACGGCTTCCAAAAAAAAAACCACTACAAAGTACAAAATAACTGTAATTTCGGAAGTCGGCGTTTTTGGTACCGACATCTATAAGGTTTTTTTTTTTAGTGGTACCCTCACCTAACAGTACCACTGGAAAGTCACAGGATAGCAAAACACGCAATTGCGTTTACCTGGATGATATATTTTCTATTTCCTCCAGCTATTTTGATTTAAAAACCAAACTACTGAAAAGATTTTGATAAAATTTGTATGGGACCAATCGGAACGTATATTCTTTCACACGAAAAAAGATTTTTTTAAATCGGTTCATAAATGACGGAGTTATGAGGTATAAAAAAAACCGAAATGAGAACCTCCTACTTTTTTTGAAGTGGGTTAAAAAAAGGATATCAGCATGTCATTGCAGCAAATACAGGCTCCTCATTGAAATTTAATGTAAGACCCTATAATTTTTTTTTTTTGTAAAATAATACATTGGCTTTATACTGGTCTTACTGTGTTTGACCTAGGCTTTACAAGCCCGCAAACTATAGAAGAGAGAAAGAAAATCATCTTTGGAAATATAAGATTGCCACACGGTTCGTTTAAAGATAGTCCCAATAATAAAAGAGCTACCTTCGCGCAACTGAGACCTGTTTATCAATCACGGAATCTGACCCGAAGGGTTGAACTCCAAATCTTCGTGTCCAATGTCAAATCCGTGCTGCTGTACCGGTACGATACGCGGAAGGTAACAAAGGACAGCTCACGTTAATTCCAGGTCTCAGTCAATCTACGTCTTCGTCGCATCCTCGGAATTTCCTGGCCCAAGACCATCTCTAACATAGAGCTGTTGGAGAAATGCCAATAGAGCCCTATCGACCGCCAGATTAAGCATCGGAAATGAACATGGATTGGTCAAAAGCTCCAGAGGGATTTCAATCACATTCCCAAACAGGCCATGCACTGGAATCTTCAATGGATTAGGAAGTTTGCTCATAAAACCTGGCGACGCACCGTGTTGGCCGAAGCGACGAGCATCGGATTGATGTCGAGCAAGGAGAAGCGTGAAGCTCAAGGCCCCATGTCCCAGCTAGGGGACATAAGATATTAAGTCCAATAATACAAGTGTACAACTCGCTAGTTAGAAGTCATCTCGAGTATTGCAGTGTGGTCTGGTCACCTCAGTATAAGGTCCACATCAAGCGCATTGAACGGCTGCAAAAACGGTTTTTATGGCATCTTACCTATTCCAATAATATGGTTAATAAGCTTAACTCGTACCAAGAGCGACAAAAGTACTTTAAGATGGTATCGCTGGAGAAACGCAGGAATATGATGGATTTAGTTTTCCTTCAGAAGCTAGTAACGGGCTCTCTGAACTGTCCTGATCTGCTCAGTAGGGTCTTATTCCATGTGCCACGTAATCTGCCAAGAAGTTCTAATAGGAGACTTTTCTGCATGCCAAAATGTCACACCAACTTGAGGCAATACTGTCCACTATCTAGAATGTACACTGCATACAAAGAGCACGAAGCGGACATTGACCTCTTTAACTCATCGGTACCAGCTTTAAAAAAAGCCGCGCTTGCTAATAAATGTGTAATTGTTATGTCTAGTCTAATATCTAATATCAGTTATTTGCCTTATCTTATATAAATAATTAAATCTAACTTAATTTATTGTTACCATAATCTTATTTAATTTATTGTATTCTAATTTAATAATTTTATTTAATAATTTTTATTTTCTACATTTCTACATTAATCTAATTGTTATTATTTTAAAATTTCAATCAATGTTTTAATCATTTTAACTAATTATGTTATTATCTGCGCATAATTTAGTGCATGTTGTGCTTCTCTGTAAGTGATGAGGCACTTAGTCTTAAGATTGCAATGTAATAAATTTAAAGCTTTGGTGTACTCATTGTTGAGAAGCCTTATAATAAATAAATAAATAAATAAGAACTTGTTGCATCAATTACTTTGGCGCGGTATGCGGTAGGCCCTGGAGTAGATGGCGTGACGAGTTAGACTCCTATCGAAAAGATTAGCCAGATGTGGCAAATGACAGAGAAAAGTGTAATGTTGCCTGACTCACTTTAGCAGATCCCCAGGGCACTCCAGCGACGTATAAAGTGGCGTGTGGCTCGCAGTATTTGATGGCGGCCACTCCGCCTGCGAACCGGAACGAGTGGTGCAGCTTGCAGCCATCCGTCTGCGAGACTAGGTAGCCGCGTAGCTTGCCGTCGTACGTCACTACCAGCACCTCCCAATTCCTGTTCATGGGGATTTATATTTTGGTACTTTTCTACAGTTATTTTACAAGTTACTGCAACAATTTGAGTCATTAGATCAATTACACCCAAAAATCTAGACGATAATCGAGAAAGAAAGTGCCCCTATAGTTCCCAAAACACTGTCCAAGTTCCTCAATTTGGCCAGATTTAAGAAATAAATAAACCAATAACCATTAATTGACATAAAAACCTTACCATTTCGTATCTTTGACCCTCAGTGGCATAAATATAATGTCGGCAACAGCATGAGTGTTGTCTGAGCATTCTAATCCACCTGGTCTTGAACAGTCCTGTAAAAGAACAATAATAGAGTAAGATCCCAGAGCTCACAGACCTTACTCAAAACAATCTAATAAGTTATTTGAATACTTCAAAGGAGAATACTATTTTTTTTTTAATTGGCCCCTTGTAGCATCACACTGCAAAAACTGGACAAAGGGATGAGAGGTTTTGCCCTGCAGTAGGATGATCAAACAAACAAGTCTTCTTCTTATGCCATCATTAGTCTTCTTCTACTCACAATAGGAATGTTGAAAAGGCTGGAGGCAGTCAGGTCAAAGAAGCTGACGACTCCATTCCCATAGGCCAACACCACAAATGAGCAGTCTGGACTCCACACCAACTTGCGCCATTGAGGATAGGCATCACGGCTCACTAAAATGCATTTAGATCATTATAATACATGATCATACTTATCTACTGAGTAAAATTAATACCAAGAAAATAATATCATCAGATAAAATTTGATGATTATCTCAGTGCACTGGCAGACCAGCTGAAACGTAAATAAAGAATGTCAAAAAACAAACCAATCACAATTTCAACAAACAGATGTTAATATTTACCTGTTGTTCTTGCAGCAATTGTGGCATATTCTGATCGCTTGGTTCTGATCTCAAGTATATTGTCAGTCAACACAGCAATCACTTTACCTTCATCTCCTAGGGCGATGTGCCACTTCTGTTGTTTTTCCAAATGACTGAACAAAATGAAAACATGGGAAACATTTATTACATGTAGTACATAATATGAATGAATAAATTAGTATAGAATTAGGTATATTCGAAGTGCTTACGTTGACACACCGTCGATAAGACTCTTTTTCGGCCCCAGGAAGTTCACCCATCGCCAAATATCTGATATATTCTCCGGTAGAATAATATCCGACTTTTGCTGAAAAAAGGGCACAGTATGTTAATCTCTTTTTTTGAATTTTATTTTGCATAAGTTAGTAATTTTATAATACTGCCTCAAAGGTCCAAATAATGAAGACCGTTTGCGTTTACAAAACAAAAATATGTTCTCACTTACTATGTATTCTGGTTCCGGCTTCCATTCTGAAAACACGTATAATTCATGTAGAATAGATTTCTTTTCCTCCATTTTCGAAAATATACTTTTTAACAACTTTATCACATTAAAATGCACTTTTGCACTTGCACTATAAGAGCAAATCGGTCGACCAATACAAATTTACAAACGTCAAAGTTAGTCAAAGTATCGACCGTATGTTTTTGACAGTAGGCGGACAACCGAGCACTTTCTGCGTGAACCGTAACACCGACAACCTTGTGTGTGATTGAAATTGAAAAATATGTACTTTTTTTTTGTTTGTTACCAATTTTCATACTAATATTACAAATGCGAAAGTGTGTCTGTCTGTTACCTCTTCACGGTTAAACCGTTCAACCGATTTAGATGAAATTTGATATAGGTAGAAATAGTTTTTATCCCAAAAATCATCCTGGGGGTGAAAAGCACAGAATACATTATATACCCAGTTAAAAGGGGGGAGGAAGTTTGTATGAGGAATCAATAACCACAGAACCGATTTAGATGAAATCTGGTACGGAGATAGATTAGACCTTGGAGAAAGACATAGTCAACCTTTTGTCACGAGAAAAGGGCTTGAAGGGGTTGAAATAGGGGATGAAAGTTTGTATGGGAGTACGTCATAATTATTGAAAAAAAACCATGAACCTTTGTATTTAGGCTCTTGATAAAAATAAATAAACATATGTTCAAGCGTTTTTGTTAAATTAGTAATAAAATAAAAATGCCTGCATAAATTAATTATTCCACGCGGACGAAGTAATCAACACTCAATAGTATTAAGGGCGCAACAGGTGCGCTGATCCTGATGGTCCCAGCAGCAAAAATGTCTGGGATAAGAACAAAAAATGTTGTTATTAATTTTCCAAATCCACCCTAAGGAGTAGAAGGTCGAGAAGTTTAAACAAAATCTGCGCGGACGAAGTCGCCGGTGAAGTGCTAGTTACAACAAATTCTCAACAACCTATTGCGCTTTAACTGAAATTAAAAACTCTTAGTAGTTGAAAATATGTAAAAACGTACAAGCGGAGTAAAAAGGGGGAGGGGAAGAACTCATAGGGCATCGAAAAATTCGTCCACATCGCAATCAACGAAAAAAGTGCCCAGAACACTGGCAACATAGCCGCGTTGAATGGCAATGCTGATGCGTTGGCCAAAGAAAAGGTCAGCCCCGTTGTCACGTCAAACTGCTTCCTGGTTTCACGAAAAACTCGATGAGCACTCAAACCACATGACCCTAGTGTTTCAACTCTTTCTCTCAATTCTATTCTACAAAAATCTAAATGAGATAGTTTTATTTGTTTGAAATTGCTGTACTTCATTTCTGCACGAAACAATTTTGTTAAAATTTTCAAATGTCAACTAATATGTCAAGATTGTCAAGTGGAGCTATTTTTCACAGACTACAATTTAGAATTTAGATTTACGAAAACTACTTTTATTACGAGTTGAGTAAAAACTACTTAGTGAAACCGAAATTATGGATTTGCTCAGTGAAGCGTATTCTAAGGTACCTCCTAAAAATTATGCGAAACTATATTCATTATTTCGTAAACAAAGTTTTATTCTATAAGCTACTTACTATTTTTTTTTAACAATAATTTCAGAGTGCAGAAACAAATGAAAAGAGTTTACATTTCTGGGAGAAATATTTAGAAGGTCTGAAGAGTTTAGATTTAAGTATATATAGCGATAAGTTAAAAGTGCCCGCTCTCGTTCCCATCGGAAGCAGAATATCGTTCAGAGGGGAGCTCAAACATACGAACGAAGTAACTGTGTCTCTCGGCGCTAACTACTTCGTCAAATGTTCGGTAAAACAAGCTGAGGTATTACGACAACACAGAATCAAAGGTAATACGAAATTCAAAGTTAATTGCATTCAAGTTAACACAGCAATTTGGATAACAAAGAATTAAGTTGCTATTGAAACTGACCTGACTGATGTTTAATATTTTCAGATGCTGAATCTAAAATCAATGTTTTAAAAAAGGAAAAGCAATATTTAGAAAATCAGATGTCATTTACTCAAAAAGCTTTTTATGATAATCAGGGCAAGGAAATAATTGAGGATTATAATGAAAAAGATGACAAAGCTTGGAGGCTATTACATCGGGAAAATGTAAAACAATATAAACAAAACAAAGGCACGGAAGATAAGGCTGAAACAGAAGATGTTACAGATGAAGAATTGTGGAACAGGCTGGAAGAATTAGAGCTTCAAGAAGAGTTGGCAAATGAATTGTCTAATGTACAGGATGACATTGATAACCAACATATACCCAACAGGGATCTAAATTTCTCAAGAGAGTATTTGTCCAGTGCACATCACGCTGAAAACCAATATGAAACCATAAGGAATCTAGACTTTGCAAGAGATGAATTGTCCAATGTAAAAGATGATAACATTGATGACAAACATGAAGTCAACAGGATCCCAACCTTCACACGAGAGATTGATGAACTAGACTACTTTATTGAAATGGAAAATCAAAAAGAAAGAAAACTACTTCAAGAAAAATCTGACACAGAAAAAGAAAAAAAAGTTACTTTCAATGAAACTAAAAGCCTCAAGAAAACATCTAAGTCAGACAAACTACAGCAAGTGATAGATAAACAGATTGAACTGGAAGAATTATTAATTAAAGTGAAAAACAGAGCAAGGGCTCAAACTAAAAATAAATCAGATCTAGAGTCAAGGTTAGATGAACTTGAACAGCTTGATGAACTTGAAGACGAAATGGACAGGTAAGACATAAGTACTTTGGTTATGTACTACATTGATACCAAGATTCTATTTTCTTTCAGGTATTGTGGAAAGATTTTTTAATGATATGCTATTATCTTCAGGCTAGAAGACATCATTGACAATGAAGCTATTAAAGAAGAAGAAGAAGATGAAGACTCAAATGAAACAGAAGCACCCAAGCTACAAAGGAGAGTGTCATTTGTTGATGAGGATGACAGCAACACTTTAGAGATTACCTTCAAGCACAGTCCTGTTGACTCTAACAACAAACCTTTCAATCCAACTGAAGGCATACAGAAACCAAGTGATATCTATGATGCACATTCCAAACTTTTTGGGAATGGAACTACATCTATTCTCAAAAAGTCAAAATATGAAGCAGTGGCAGATACAAAGGACCTTGAAGAAAAAGTTGTTAAATTTGAAACCCAGGATAAAGAGGAACCTGAACCAGAAACTATTGTGATAAAAGATGTTCTGGAGAAAGTCACTCAAGAGAAAACTAAAGTATTAAGCCAAGCAAGGCCTACAAGTTTATTTAAGAAAAAACGTATGCAAAATAAATCATAAGACACTAGGAATCTAATATTTATAATATCCCTGTAACACGGGTTTATTCCTAGTATGGGGCTGGGACTTGCTCTGCCCTCCACTATCACATGCCTAGGTTATCTGCCATAATACGATGTAATGAGATAATAATACGTACCTACTCAACATTTTTTTCTTGTTTAAATATAAATGATAACTGCAAACTATCTTTTATTTCTCTTTGATATAACTGTTTTCAGTACTTGTCTAATAAGTTCAAATAACTTCGATTTTGTATAAGGGCGAATCAAATTGCTACAGAGGATTACATCTTTTAGTATCTTAGATCGTGCCTTTTTTTGCCCATATAGGCAAGAAGGCCGGGACAGTACCTACTCCACTGATAGGGTGCCTATTTCGTAAATAAACAATACCTACTCCTTTGGATTTCCGGAGTTGGGTAAAAAGGGGCCAATATTGTAAAAATAAAAGTATTCAAAAAACCTTCTGATTTACGGGCAGCCAATAGTTGAGAGCATTTTTTTTTTCCATCTGTAAAAAAGGAGGTTCTGTAGTCATCTGCATGTATTTTTAATATTGAAGGGAACAAAAACTGTTTTCCCACGAAACAGCCTACGTCAATACGTCGTAGTTTGACACTTGACTGATTGTCTGTCACTTCTGTCAGATCCTCATATTATTTTTGAGGTTATGTTGTGATTGCTTGGGGGTTGTTTTATAATCGTTAAGAGTATCATAGAAATTCTATTTATTTATTTCTTACACTTATTCAAAATGCTGTCACGTAGTTGGAGGCACCTCTGTCGACGATATTCGCAAGCTGTTACTTTTAGAACCAATGAAAATTCACCCGTAAGTTTACCGTTCCGTTCCGTACCGTTTCTATCAATGAAATATAATGTTAAGGGCCTATTTATGATAATAATAAATTTTGTTACAGTCCCAACACAATGAAAAGCAAGAAGGTTTATTCTACACAATGAACCCAGAGCTGTGCAAACAGCTCTTTGGTCATGGTGGGTTCCCAAAAAGTTTTATGCAACAGACCAAGACATTCACAGAAACAGCCATAATGGTGCGCCAGCCAGCTCTGGACGTCATGAACTGTATAAGAGCTAGTGATATGGACAAGCCAGTCATTAGATATGTTCTTTGTATCCTTTTAACCACTCACCACCCAAACACAATAAATGTTGACGGTTTGATATGGTTATGACCCTATCTAAACTGATGTGTACACAATCTTTCCATACCTAAGGCTTAGGCTCTGTGAGAGGGAAAAAAAACTGGTAGAATTTTAATGAATGCTAAGTGTTTGGGCAAAATATCTATATTTTCAGGCTCTCAATCTGCCACCAGCACACAACTGCATGTATTTTACAAGTAGTAGTAAATCCAGCCAGAACCATAATACAAGTGTTTTACAAAGTATGGGTCTGATGTCAGGTAATTGGTATATTAACTTAACTTCTCAGGGATGTTGGGCTTCATAATACCGCAACTATGTAACTATACTAATACACTTCTCATCAAAAAAATCGAAACACCTCGCAGTTTATGATTTGATAAGGATTATCAGAAAAATGTGTATATTTAGGAATAAATGTAAAATGTCATTTAATAGTGAGTAGTATGAGGTTTTTAAATCCTAATGTTAATGTTCTAAATTCAAATTAAGTCTTCATAGGTTTCGTATTTTGTATAATGAGTAATTTTTACCCTGTATGGAATATGAAGGAAATGGGTAAAACAACACGCGTAAATGAAAAAAAATGTAAGAAACGTTTATTTAATAACTTGTATTCCCTCCGCGAGCTCTTATTACTGCTTCCATACGGTTCTTCATCGATCGGATGAGAGTCACGATCACATGTTGTGGTATATTATCCCATTCCTCTTGGATTGCATTTTGCAGCTGGCTAAGTGTTTCTGGGGCTGGATCTCTTGCTCGAATTCGTCTCTTTAATTCATCCCATAGATGTTCAATGGGATTCATGTCCGGGCTTCTTGCTGGCCATACCATAATGGAGATACCGACTTCGGTAAGATAATCTCGTACGACGCCCGCGGTGTGAGCTCTAGCATTGTCGTGCATGAATATGAAGTCGTTGCCAATAAAATGTGCATAGGGCATCACATGAGGTTCAAGACACTGTTCGATGTACCGATGAGAGTTTAGTGCAGGCAGCCGTGGCCCAGATACAAAGGCAAGTTCTGTCTTACCGTCGGCGCTGATTCCTCCCCAAACCGTCCACGAACCGCCACCATAGCTGACCTTTTCTTCAATGCAGCATTGTGCAAAGCGTTCTCCATCTCTTCTGTAGACCTTGTTCCTTCCGTCGTTACCATACAGCATAATTTTACACTCATCAGAAAACAGTACTTTGCTCCACTGAAGGTATGACCAAGTTAGGTGCTCGCGTGCAAAGTTAAGGCGCGCTCTTCGATGGTCTGCAGTTAATTTCGGCCCATTCGCTGGCTTATGCGGTGCCAATCCGCGTTCCTTCAACCTTCTTCTTATTGTAGAGTCACTTACAGCTACTCTTCGTACAACGCGAAGCTGCTGCTGCAGTTGAAAAGCGTTAAGGCGTCGATTTCGTAAAGAGGTTGTTACAATAAATCGATCATCTCGCTCAGAAGTGACCCGATTCCTGCCAGATCCTGAACGGCGCGTGAACGAACCAGTCTCCCGATAGCGTTTGTAGACTCTATGAACAGATGATAAGCTTAGATGCAATCTTGCAGCCACAACACGCTGACTAAGTCCAGAATCCAGCAATGCCACCACTTGGGCGGCTTCTGCGGGCGAAGTATCCATATGTTTTAGAAAAAAAAGTTTTTTCAGACGTCCCAAAGTCACAGTAAATGAAATAAGAAACAAAAAGTTTAAAGACAAGCGCTAATTTTAGTTTTTAAACGAGAAACGTACTCCAACCCTAAATACACATTTGTCTCAAAACAGTGATTAATTTCATTTATAGGATAAACAAATGAAATTCTAATTTCGAATTTTGATTTTTTTCTTCTTACTGTAATGACCAAACTGCCAGCTACACAATAATGTTTTTTTTTTCATGGAATTAATTCTCTTTTGTAAAAAATTAGGACAAAAACAATAAAAACGAAAGTGTTTCGATTTTTTTGATGAGAAGTGTATTATACATGTGAAAGTTTAGATGGATGGATGTTTGTTAGTCAATCAGATCAGAACGGCTGAATGGATTTTGATAAAATTTGGCACAGAGGTAGATTATAGTCTGGAATAACACATATGATAGTGAACCCTGGGATAATTTTAATACGTTGTTTTTATGTTATAATTAAGTTTCCTTAGCATTACATCAGATGGGGAGATTGGCACAGGAAAGTCAATAACAATGGCCCATCTCCTGCACTATATTCATGAAGAGGGCTATCTCATTGTGCATGTACCTTGGGGTGAGTTAATTAATTTGAAAATCTTTCTATCTGAGAAGCTATTATTAAACCACTCAATAAATAGTATGTATTTCGGATGTTGATGAATATGATAAACTAAGCATTGAGCAAGAAGGTTAACTAGACCATTATATCTTATTTTACACACAAACTTAATGCAGTGAAATTATGTAACTATATATGCAATCATTTCTTTGTCACCTGCAGACACCATCATAAAAATAATAATTGTTTCTAAGACATTTATTGCCACCATGTTTTGCAGTGTCAGAATGGCTAAGGCGTGTGCCGCGCCACAAGGAGATGTCCAACTCGCAGACGCACGAGGGCTTGGTGGAACTGCCGCTCGACGCCGCTGCCTGGCTCATACACTTCAAGAGCCAGAACCAGACACTGCTCAAATCTGGTGATGTGAGTACTTCATATAAGTCACCGGATAATTGCAAACGCGTAAGAAAATCGAAAATCGCGAAAAGAAAAGTAAGAAATCTTGATCAGATTATAATTTCTCGATACATTGTGAACAGATCATTTTGAATAGGTGCAAATAAGTCCCATCCAAATTTAAAAGTTTCCAACATATCCATGTCATATTTTGAGAAAAATAGTTATACAATTTCATGTGAATATTACAATCTTATGTTTGCAATTATCTAGTTCAATATACATTTGCTTTTGGCCAGAAGATAAATAAAGCTTAGGGTCAAGATTTTGATTTAAAAACCAATATATCTGTCATGATCACCCTAAGGCGCCGTTCTAATACAAAGCGATCATCTCGCCAACACGTGATTGTCGCTTTCATTTGTATAGCAAACTCGATCGCGTCTGCCGAACAAATTACGCGACAATCGCGTTTTTGCGCGATGATCACTTTGTATCCGACATTCCGAAGCCTTATACTTTTATTAAAAACATGTTTAATTTTAAAATGTTATCACAGCAATGTTATATATAGATCCAGTACTTGTCGTTTGACGGCAGCTTGACCCGCTTAGGGTAGGTTTTAGCAAAGTACCTAAACGCTAAAAAAAAGCACATAAAATTTTAATTTGCTTAACGCACAACAAGCCTCCTTGGATTCTTCTTCATAAATTCCTCTAAACTGCCTGCCTGCCAGTGTACAGTTCCTTGAATATATTCCAATAAACTACTGTTCAACCCCAGCAATAAAATTATCCCACTAGTTTATGAAAGTTATTCAATTGCCACTTCATCATCAGCTCCGCCTAAAGAGGTCCACTGCTGGACATAAGCCTCTCCCAAGCGTCGCCACATCGACCAGTCCTGTGCCTCTCGCATCCAGCGGATTCTCGCGGCCTTCACCAGGATTCAATTTGACATTACAATCAAACATGAATTGTCTTCAGTTGACAGTCTCCAAAGAGTACGTGTGGAGTAAACGCGAGAAGACGGAGGCGGGCGCTCCGCTGTCGGCGCTGGTGGAGCACGGCATCAGTCGTGTCAAATACGCCTGTGACGTCATCGACGCGCTCATCGACGAGATCAAGATACTGTCCACTAACAAACAGTAAGTGGAAGTGTTGGCATGGCTGCTTTTCCACAATCATTATCTTTTTCGTAACGCATTAAGAGGAGGCTCCCTAAATTTTATGTTAATTTGCATTAATATTCAGAAACAGTCACACATACTATCAAAATGGAACTTTAGTATATGATTTATTGGATCTTTTTCTTTCCATGTACAAGACAGTTACGTAATTGTAACATTTTCACTCGATTCATTTTTAATTCAAAAATCATGTCTTTTTTAAAGATTATTCCTTTTTTTTTCAAGATTGCTTGGCCTTTATGTCTAAAATAAATATTAACAGTAAGAAAATATAGTTTACTATCCAGTCACAAGATATTTTTTCTCTAGATCAATTATTACTTCAGTTATAAACGAAATAAGAATTGAGACTTACGACATTTAGTTTCGAGCTCGAACGCGATCAAAGAGCGCATGCGGTATTCAACTTTATTACGGCTTGCATAGCGTCTAGCACCATAGCGGTCTACCGGTCTCTCAGTGCCGCGCTGTGCGCCGTCGAGAGAGGGTCTGTGTCGCACGCGGGCGCGTCCATTAGGTTTTTATTTTGGAAGTTGGATTGGAGTTTTTTTTTTAACAATGGGAAACAAAGATAATAAAAGATTTGTTCAGAAGAGAAAGAAAGTAGAACGTTTGAAAAATATTGCAAGAATCATGAGAGAAGCAAAGCAGTATTTTTTTTATCATGTACCTACGTAGGTACCTACTTAAATATTATTTTGACGAAACATCTATTCTAAAGTATAAAATTGTATGACACCGTCATGTCGATATTCATACAATTTTGTACTTTAGGCTATGGTAATACGGCCCTTTTTTTAATGGAGTCATTAAATTCCTCGAAAATGTATCCGTTCTGTTTCGGTCTAAACCACAATGGACATCATACAAGACTTCTAGATACCTCTATGATGATCTGATAAAGATTTTATTGAAGACGTTCTTATCAAAACAACTGCTAATAATATTGCATGCACCTGCAACCTAGCGCGTGAGTTCAAGGCCAGTTGCGTTGGAGATTGTGAGAACATAGGAAACTATGGAGACGATTTGATTATTATAAATAAATATTGTGTAACAATATTATAATAATATATAAGTAGTAGAACAATTGTGTTGTTTTTGCTTATATTTTTTAACATATACAGAAGGTATAATTTTAATCACCCTTAACCTTGTATGAGGTTGGAGAGAGATGGTAAAAATCAATTGTTCCCTACATTTATTTTCGCATAACTCGTCAAAATTGAAGATACAGCTGATTTTATTTTCGCGATTTCAGGTTTGGGCCCGTGCTAAAAGTTGTTCATAATGATGAGTACAATGACCCCTTAAGAGATTAACGGTGATTAAAATTACACTTTGTATATTATTAAATTGTTGAAGATGTTATATCACAACATTTGATGATATTTCAAACCTCGTTTGTCTATATCATTGATGTAGGATTTATATGACAATAAAAGGTCTCTAAAAAGTTGGCCAAACGGGGATTACAATATCATCAAACTTTAACGTTAAAAACGATCTGGCCAGTTTCAGTTGGCCATATCATGAAGTGATCAATGCGAAGTTTCGCTTGCTAAAGTAATTTGAACCTGTATAATATGTATGTCA
The DNA here is from genome assembly GCA_002192655.3 of Mamestra configurata. Classification (NCBI taxonomy): domain Eukaryota; kingdom Metazoa; phylum Arthropoda; class Insecta; order Lepidoptera; family Noctuidae; genus Mamestra; species Mamestra configurata. The sequence continues at coordinate 21,209 of NDFZ01004752.1, read as the reverse complement.
AATTAAATCGGTGTAGATATCTAAACATAATAAACAAAAAAATAATAATTTGATGGTTTTTTTTGGGGTCATCAACCGCAGTGTAGTTGAAATATAATTTAAAAGAGTAAACAGTTATTTTGTGTTAATTTAACAGACGTGAAAGATCTCGATATCTAAATACGGGGTACATATTTGAATATCGAAGATTAAAATATCTACGCTTAAAATATCGATGTTCAAAATATCGAAAATGAAAATATCGAATAACCATAAAATCGGAAATTAAAATATCGAAAGTTTAAAATATCGAATGATTAAATGATCTACGTCCAATATATCTAAAATCTAAATATCTACAAAAGTTACATCGAAAGATCTAAATATCGAAATACAGATTATCTAATGTCCTAAATATCGAAGTACAGATTATCGAATGTCCGAAATATCGAACGTAACAAGGCAAGTTGACGGAGCCCCGCTTCGCAGGGCTCCTATTTCTGTTTGCAAGGTTTAAAGTAACCTAACACGAAGAGGAACCTAACCTGTCCGAGTCGGGGTGCCCCAAGTTCCGAGCTCGCTTCGCTCGCTCTTGCATCCGAAGTCCGTCCAGCTACCTTGTTGGGTAGTAATCAGTAGTTTGACTAAGGACGCAAGAGTGAGCGAAGCGAGCTCGGGACTTGGGGCACCCCGACTCGGACAGGTTAGGTTAG